>CM037874.1:49271256-49517268 GCA_021292105.1 Anadara kagoshimensis
ATAACAAGTGGCTTTCTATAATACAAAATTGATTACCAGGTAAATTCAAAACAAGTTCAAGGCAACAAAAATACTTCATGCCTGTCAATGTGCTAAATTTGGAGCCAAAAATGGGCCCCATTCCCAAGATTCAAAATAGATATTTTTTCCTTATTATTTTCATTAATTTTTCAAATTTTAATAAATTAAATACAAAATTGTATATTTTGTCATTTTTATTGTATGTTTTCCAATTAAATTTTCACCAAAATTCATAGACCAATATTTATTTTCCCAATTGCATAGACCCATAGACCCTGAAGTAAAAAGGAGTGCCCTTTGCTATTTTCTCATCATAATGTCACATAATGTCAAATGCGTTTTAGCACGGTGAACATTATTCATTGTAACCTCACATTTTTTGCATGGTGGACATTATTGAGGCTTGACAAATGCCTTCTCAGGCCAACCAGAAAAAGGCAAAAATCATTGGCCATATAATAAAGCTCAATATCTCTCTTTCATTATATGTTTACTAATAATAACATTATTTTATCCCCTGCCTTTCGGAGAAAGAGGGGGATATTAAATTTGAGTTTCCCTCCATCATTCCTTCCCTCCATTTAAAATTCTTGTTTGCGCAAATTCTCCAAAACTATGAAGCACTATTTCACGAAACTTGGTGCAAAGCATCAACATTGATAGGAGATGTGCATATTGTTAACTTGTGTTGATTTGCTGGGAGTTATTGCCCTTTGAACATAAGTACGGTACAAATCATAAAAGAACCTGCTGGCAGGAGATCCTAATTCACTGAATTTGCTTGTTGTTTATGTGATAAGTCTATTTATTTACTTACTTGATTTCTTGATTTACAAAACAGCTGGAAAGCCATGCTCTGTCAATTTCCTGAAACATACATAAAATTGTAACTGTCAGAGTTGAATAATTAAGAAATAATCAACCGGCGTTCACATGCGAAAGAATATATCACCCTGTGGCAAAGAGCCACTGGGTGATATATTTGCCGCATGGTAACGACGGCCCATGTATTATTCAACGATAAACCATAGGTAAATGTTGATCATTTCAATTCTAACATGACTTAAATAAAACAAATTCAAATAAACATTGCAAACTCTTTCTTCGGAAGTACATTTTACTATCTAATTGCAAAAGGCCCATTGAAACAATTCGGCTGTTGAGATTACTTCCAGTGAAATAAATGATTTTATGAATGAAAATTACGTCACAACCATTGTTCGCGGAACATAACATGACGTCATAATATAAGCAAGAGAGTACGTCATTAAACGAAACAGCAATGGGTATATCGTTTGTTATACCACGGCTGGCTCTCTTTATGTTTCATATGATGGAAAACGCAGGTCATGTTAGAATGGTGTTTAAGTACCAGTCAAGAATATTTCGCTTATATCAAGACGTCGTCAGCTATAGGCGAAGGTTTTGAAATTTTGCCTGTGTGTTGCACTGATGGCATTATACAACAGGGTTCTTTATTGAACCACGCCTACCATGACAAGGGACTTTATTTATTTTAAATTCCCATTCGAAGAAATTATTACTTTCATTTTGTAATGTCGAGTGCTTGGCAAAAGAACAGTCACTACTCACTTTCAAGTCTTGGGTCAGACCTGGCCGGGGATTAAACCCACGACCTCCTATTTAAGGAGCAGCACTCTACCAACTGAGCTACCGCAGTGGTTTGTAACTGTCGAACTGTTGATTGATTGATTGAAGTTTTACATCCCAGTCAAGAATATTTCACTAGTATCGAGACATCACCAGCTATAAGTGAAGTTGTAGAAATTTTTACCTTTGCAGTGTGTTCAAGGCAATGTCTTTTCAAGTCTTGGGTCAGACCTGGCCGGGGATCAAACCCATGACCTCCTATTTAAGGAGCAGCACTCTACCAACTGAGCTACCGCAGTGGTCTGTAACTGTTGAACTGTTGATTGATTGATTGAAGTTTTACATCCCAGTCAAGAATATTTCACTAGTATCGAGACATCACCAGCTATAAGTGAAGTTGTAGAAATTTTTACCTTTGCAGTGTGTTCAAGGCAATGTCTTTTCAAGTCTTGGGTCAGACCTGGCCGGGGATCAAACCCATGACCTCCTATTTAAGGAGCAGCACTCTACCAACTGAGCTACCGCAGTGGTCTGTAACTGTTGAACTGTTGATTGATTGATTGAAGTTTTACATCCCAGTCAAGAATATTTCACTAGTATCGAGACATCACCAGCTATAAGTGAAGTTGTAGAAATTTTTACCTTTGCAGTGTGTTCAAGGCAATGTCTTTTCAAGTCTTGGTTAGACCTAGCCAGGGTTCGAACCCATGAACTCCCAAATATGAAGCGAGCAATCTATTAACTGAGCTACCATAGTGGTGGAGAGAAAGAGAGACTTTACAGTTAGGTCCTAGATGACCTAGACCTTCTCTATGTACTATACTTACAATGCTAAGACCCTTCTTGACTATGATCTGTACTTTGCGGCAACTGAAAAATCCAACTGTTCCGATTTTCACTGATACATCTGCGTATTTCTGCAGTAGCCATTGGCACAGCCAGGCCATTAACCTGAAGTTTAAATATATAAACAAGTTAAAACTAAAATGGGATGCAAATTTCAAAAGTGTCCCCCAAACGAACCCCAACTGCGAAATCTATATATTTACATTTACGGTCTCTGTGATAAAACCTAGCTGCATTATCAGTGTGATTATAAATATAAATATAAGGATCGAACTGTTGAGATGTGGTAGGTACTGTATGGTCATATAAGTGTTGTTAAAGATCTACTGGCCACAGAAAGTATCAAATGTTACGAAGAAGTAAGAACAAGAGCTGGAGTAGAAAAGATCAGCACCACAATCAAAAGAAGAAGGTGTAAATGGCTGGGCCACGTTTTAAAAATGGGAAACAACAGGTACCCAAAACTGACACTTACTAGTACCTGGACACCAGAGGGGAAGAAGAAAAGAGGACGACCCAAAGAGACTTGATGAAGAACCATCAAAAGAGAAGGAAAAGAGCTGGGATACAATTCATGGACTGAGGTAACAAAAGTAGCGACAGATAGAGGAAAATGGAGAGAACTTGTAAACAGCCCAATTTTCCTCGAGGAGAGACAGAAATAAGTCAAGTTAGTCATATAACTGTTGTAGCTATCCAAGACAAACTTATCATAGCATACTAACGTGCATTATCCAATGAATTTGTTTTTTGGGTCATTAAAATCAAGACAACTGAATTTTGTTTCTGGGCCAGTATGATCAAGACCAATGAATGTTGTTTCTCAGCAAATATAATCAAGACCAGTGAATTTTGTTTTGGGCCAGTATGACAAAGTCCAGGGAATTTACTTTTGGGCCAGTATGATCAAGACAACTGAAATTTGTTTCTGGGCCAGTATGATCAAGACCAGTGAATTGTGTTTCTGGACCAGTATGATCAAGACCAGTGAATTGTGTTTCTGGACCAGTATGATCAAGACCAATGAATTGTGTTTCTGGACCAGTATGATCAAGACCAATGAATGTTGTTTCTCAGCAAATATGACCAAGACCAGTGAATTTTGTTTCCAGGCCAGTATGACAAAGTCCAGGGAATTTACTTTTGGACCAGTATGATCAAGACAACTGAAATTTGTTTCTGGGCCAGTATGATCAAGACCAGTGAATGTTGTTTCTGGGCCAGTCTGATCAAGACCAGTGAATGTTGTTTTGGGCCGACAGTGAATTTTGTATTGGGCCAGTATTTTTTATATCAGGGAAATTCCAGTTTCCGTAAGCAAGATCATTGGTTTATATGTACTGGTAATTAGGAAAAGGTGCTATAGTAAGGGATATTTCATTTATATTGAGACATCGCCTATCATTGGTAAAGCTACATCAGTTTGACTTACATGTGACAAACTTAGGTTCAAAACACAAGTGAGAGAGGTGCTTATGGTGGTAGGAATTTATTGAGTAAACACAGACAAGACCTTTGTGAGAATCTTTCCTGCAACAAAGTAAACATCCTACAGAAAAACTTGTAACTTTTACTATATATGCAGAGTATTAAGCCAATGTGCAGCCCCTACCTTATAAGATCCTAGTGTTTTTGAGATCCTCAGAAAGATCATGAAGATTTACTGGCCAGCTAAGATCACTAATGTAGAGCTCCATAAAAAAGCAAACACAGATGATATAAGAATGATTCTGACAAGATCAAGATGGCGATGGATAGGCCATGTGCTCAGAAAGCCCATTAATGATATCACTAGTTGCTCTCAGATGGATGCCTGAAAGAAAAAGGAAGCAAGGCAGACCCAAAAACACCTGGAGGAGAACTGTAGAGAAAGAAATGAAAGAACATCAACTAACTTGGGGAGAACTGGAGAAGATGGCACAAGACAAAGACAGGTGGAAATCTCTAGTCCTTGTGCTATGTGCCCCGGGCATAACGAGGACTAGGTAGGTAGGTGTTCAAGATCCTATACTAAATTAAACTTGTATCAGTTCATTTCAACATGCATTTTATGTCGTAAATTCTATTCAGTTGTGTTTTACATTTACTTTCAAAGTATTTAAATTTCTAAAAATAAACTTGTTAAAGAGCTTGGTTTTATAAAGATTTAGTGAGGGCTCAAATTGACTTTTTAAAGGTAGTGGTTCCTTATAAAAAAAATTCAAGTGCCAATCAAAAATTTTAGTTGCCAATCAAAAATGTTGTTTTTAATAATATAGTAGTTTATGCCTAAATATTCTTCTGGCGGTTCCTCATAGTTAAATTTTAATTTCCTGTTTGTGGACAACCATTTCTAACCAGAAATGGTGAAAGTCAAATTTCGATAATGGAGATTTCAGTAGCCAAACCAGCAACTTAAAAAAGAAATGTTCACAAAATCGGATTTTTAGTTGCCAGGACACCTATTTTAGACACAACTTTAAGCTTTGTTATGAAGTCCTATGCTATTAGACTTACTTCAGTTTATTTCAACATGCATTCCCCATTGTAAATTTTATTCAGTTGTGTATTATTTCAGACTGACCAATCCGTTTTTGACAGATTTTTACCATGAAAACGGATAAATGCATGAACAGATCAAATGAAAAGTCCCCATTAGACAGATTTTTTTCCCTTTTAACAGAATTTTTTAATTAAAAGTACTAAAAGTTCAGACTTTTTTGTATGAAAATTGTACCAAAATCAAAAACTTTATGATAAAAAAATACCTAAATGGCAACCTTGCACACTAAAAATGTACCTTTCTACACAAATTAATAAATTTGATTGGTCAGCCCGTTCCATGTATTTTGTTGTTTTCTATATAGTATATTATCTGGGACAGGGGTGAACCATACTGGGACCACCGATTATATTATTCCCTGACTTTGAACAGGCACATAAGAAATTTATTTAGTTATAATATTTATAAAAATAAGACTTTAATTTAATAAAAGTTAAGATTTAATTTCCAAATATTGATTAATTAAATATTAAATTTACACATTTAGTTTATGGTCAAAGTTAAAAAAAAATTATGTTAGTAGGTCCATTTTCAGAGACATATTTTCTGGAAATTTTATTTGAATTCTATCTTTAAATTTGCCAAGAATTAATTTTTTTATTAATAGGTCCATGTTCAGGACAGATTTTCTGAAAATTTTATTTCAATTCCACCAAAGAAAAATCTTTAAATTTTCCAAGAAAAAAAACCTATAAAATCAACAGATCAATAATCTATGTGATACTTTTCCATTATAAACATCCAATTAGAAATTACAATTTTCCATGATGTTTACCCCTCCCCTTTATCATAAATATTACGTGATTATTTTAGCGTTTATGTTTTAATATTAAATTCCGATTAATTTCAGTTCACGTAGAGAATTATTGAATTATTTGCATAAAATCATGTCTATTGTGTTCCAGTGAGTTGTTTATTTAACAGTGGTTTTAAGTAAAGAATACATTCCCGTCAGACAAATGATTGATTGACATCGCGAACTTTTATTACAATGAGGTCAAATTGATGATGAACTTTCATTCATTTTTGTTGACAATCACGACTTCATGTACCTTGCTATTAACCATACTATGACGATGATGTATATTATCGTCCATATATATGAATACATTCTTTAAAAATGTCCGATCTGTTTGTTTAATAAGACGAAACATGAAAACCATTACGATGTACAACCAGACGGTGAACTGAACAACTCCTACTTGGGGCACTTGCCGGTTTCTCCATGTTGCTGTGTAATATAGGTCAAACCCCGCCATGTGACCTGAATCAACCAATCAAATCAGCTGGCCTTGCCGCCTTGTTGTTCCCAGCAAGTCGCCATTACTGTCGCCATATTATGCGAAGAATTTGTAAATTTAGGATTTTTTCTGGATACATAACAAAATAGATGTCTTAGGAAACAAGTTATAATCTTCACTGTATCTTAAAATCATGGTGTGACAATGAGCCACCCAGGTACAACAGGAAACGGCTGCTCTATCGAGGATTGTTACACCAATTTATTCGCTTTGGTAAGTTGTGTATTTAAATTAGCCAGCGATTATCACACTATTGTTTGTAAGGTGAAGATGTATTATCAACAGTTATCCAGACATATGTAAGATCAGATGACGAAATAAAAAATACTCTAGAAATAAAACAGGTTGTCGAAACGTGATACGGGATGCAAGCAAGTGAATGTCCGTTTTATATCACCTGCTGAAGTGATTGTTCTAAAAATATTGACTTTTTCTCAGTCACATAATTATCTACACGATGTTTTTCGCGGCCATATCGGATATAAATATTGTATCATTGTGAAAATATATTATGTCAACTTGTCACCTTATTTTTGTTCTTTTTTCAGACGGATATATGTGGAATAAAATGGAGAAAGTTGATAGCAGATCCAGATTGCTGTGCTTCTGTGGACCATTTGGATGACCCTGTGTTAGTCTCATATTCAAGATGTATCCAGTCGGACATCCTATGTGTATGGAGACGGGTCCAGCACAGTACAGATCATCGGGTCACTGACCATTTATCATGTAACAAAGAATTATGGTTGTTTTGGTATGGAGAAGAGCCATCCAATTTAGATAAATTGCTGTCCTCAGATTTGAAAGGTAATGTTGACAGAGGTCAATGTCAAAGCAAAAATTAACCTTTTCCCAATCACTACATCCTCAAATCATTATTCTTATGAGAAAATACCCTGTTGTGTTGATAAAACCAATGCAATTGATGGAAAAAACACCCCAAAATACCTGTATATTATAGAATTAGTATTTGTCTTCAAATTTTGTGAAATCCCTGTATCCAAGCCTGTTTTACAGAATGGGATCAGGTTTCAGAGGCAAATTATCAATTTCTAGACTGCCTGTGAAATTTCTAGACTTGAAATGATAGTCTGTTCGGGTTTTGTTTCAAGCCAGTCAGGGTTGCTGGCATTCAAATTATACTGGCCTGAGTCGAAAATTACTGGCTTCGGGCCATTAAGACCAGTGCTAATTTTGAAAACTGGATATGATGAATATTTACCAAAGGAATACACAAGTGATTGGGTGTCCGTTGTTGTGTTACAAGATTACATAGTACTATATCCATTGTAAACCATAAACATTTAAAAGTTATGTACTTGGGAGAAAAAGGCAAATTTTGCATTCGTTAGCTACCAAGTTCAATTTCTTGCTTGCTTGGAATAGCCCCATGTACAAAATTAACATGTCCAACTCACGATCCCAAAAGCTAAGTAAAAACTGTCAATTTAAACATTAACTTCCACTAGGGAAGTGAGCGCTGTAAAGAAAACAACTCGGTGTTTGTTGCATTTAATTCCTGTTGCATACAAACATTTGTAGACAATAAAATGAAATTGGTATTTCATACATAAATGAAAACTCAATCATGTTAGATCTGTATGCTATTGCATTAGAAGACACCATTCTGAAAAGTATGGTTGTTCTGTGGTGTTTGTGCTACCCAGAACACATTAGTAGGCATTAGACAACCCCAATGTGGTCATGACTGATGTCATGTCTAGGTTTCCACAAATTTAAAATAATTAGTAGCCAAATTTCCAAAATTTGTGAAAATATAGTCCTTTTTAAAGTATTTTGCAACAAATTTGCTAAAATAGGTTACTTTTTGAAAGAATTCCTCAGAAAGTAGTTGCCAATGGCAATTTTGGCTACCAGGAATGGAAACATAGTCATGTTCTCCATGTGTTTGCTTTATACTACAACACAGAGACTAAAGTGCTTACTGAGGCGATTGTTTGTATAGGTTGTTGCCCCATTGGTCCACACTGACACTGGGTAGACCAGCATCAGTGTGAAATAAAGTAACTTGTCTTAGTCCCAGTATGTATCAACTGTCATGTATCCCAGATTCACTCATTGACACCCATGACCATCAGGTCTTTACACTTTATTGTATGTGCCACAAAGTTCCTGTGTTCAATGGTTTTCACAAATTGGCAAATGTTTGTATGGAATTATTTTTATATTTATTAGAATATGATTGGTATATTTTCTTCTCCGAGTTCTGTTAGGTTGCTTTTCACAAGGAGCAAGGTTTGACTGGCATTTATCCCAGTAAGTGAGGTGGCATAGTTATTAACAATGTTTTACTATGTTGTTAATGTTGGTAAGTGTAGTGGCAGTTATTGAGGGTTTACTGTAATTATTTCTTTATTTTGATTGCAGAAGACGAACATGGAGCATGGGATAAAGACAAAGATAAAGCTGATGGTGGCTTGTCTTACGAGTGTAGGACATTGCTGTTCAAAGCCATACATAATCTAATTGAAAGGTAGTAATAATGCTCTGTATTTAATTATGTCTTCCGAGTCGTGGACATCCAAATGGGGGGGGGGGGGGGGGGGGGTAGGGTATAGTGTTTATTCTTTTCATCAACCAACATTTTGTTTGCCACTTTTCTAGAAAATTTAACAATTTTAATATAAAACATCACAGAACAGTCTGTGGATAGAGTAGATGTGTCATTGGCTATTCATATTTTGATCATACATGGTTGGGAAAACACGGATTTCCCCGTTTTTATGATTTGTTTGGGGAACACTTTATATGACCTCCTATTTCATTCATAACTTAGTTTGAAATTGAAACGTCTTTTGTGTAGATAATTTGGGTGCCATTGAGAGTTTTAAAGTGCAGGGCCATGATTGTAATAAAATTAGCACCTGGCAAAAGGTACCCTCTACTAAAAATGTTGGCTTTCATCTATATGTCTAGCATTTGTTTTATATATCCTGCATTATAAGTATTATAAACATCTTATTATTTGATAACACTTGAGACTTGGTCCAGCCAAACTTGAAATACATTAAAGACAGAAGCCTTATTTGTGTTAAAATTACAATGTGAAGCATAAGTGTCAAAATTGGAAGTCCCCATTGGGTCGAACTTTGCTTATGCGCCCCAATGGCCATGAAATCCTTAAAGAACCATTAAATTTTCTAGCTTCTTCCACCTGTATGTTATGAGTCTAATAGGTTTCTATATTGTCCGACAAAGCACATGTATGATTTAGTTAATTTTACTGTCCACTTTGAATAAGTGCGGAATATATAATGCTTGTTCATAATGTTACAGCTTTTCACAGTTCTTAATTGTTTATACAATTTTCCATTTCAGATGTTTATTGTCCAAGGGATTCATGAGATTAGGGAGATGGTTTGTACAACCGTACGACCCTGCAATGTCACAGGCAGACAGAAGGTATTGGTTCAGTTCAGTAACACCTCCCGAAGGTGGATTTTGATCATGGATTTTCAGCGATCAAGAGTCCATTTTAGTTGTTGTACTTGAATATCTCAGATTAAGATGTAGTTTTGTATACAATTAAAGATTTCAAATTTTGTATTTCTTGCAAATTTTGAATATACATGAACAAGGGTATTTTAAAATAAAGTACAGCCAGTTCATAAATGTGAAAGCAATCATTCCAGTAAATTTTCTTTATTATCAGGAGGTGCTTACCCTCTTGGAGCACCTGGCGTCACTTCCCTGGTGGAAGTTCACATGTTCAACCTAATATTTCAGTCTTTGCTTTAGGATGGTGATTTTGTTAAGTTTGTTTGTTTTTGATTAAAATTGGACATTGGACAGCAGTAATCTGCAGGACAACTTGTAACTCTCTTGCACTTGTTTCATTCAACTCTCCCTTTCTATCCAAAATAAAAGGTAGTAATTCTATTAGCGAGTAGTTTTAAGTAGCTAGTTGCAAGTCATATATGTAATAATCAATGACTTTAAGTTGCTTGTGTTCTGTAAGACTCTAGCTGAGCTAGAACAGTCTATGTTTCCATTCCTGGTAGCCAAAATCACCATTGGCTACTCATTTTTGTGAAATTCTTTCAAAAAGTAACCTATTTTAACAAATTTGTGAAAAATTATTTTAAAAAGTATTATATTTTCACAAATCTTGGAAATTTGGCTACTAATAATTTCAAAATTGTGGAAACATAGACAGTGTCCATTATTTTCAAGATATACATCTTGTCAGTGGACATACATATACTTTAGTTCATTTTTGGGAAAAACCCACATGCATAACCATCTCTGCATTTTAAATGATTTGATGTTTCATATTTATATTTTCAGTAGCCATTTGTCGTTCAGTTTCAACTTTTTTCTACACGGAGAGAGTTCAGTATGTGCAAGTATAGAAGTGAAGCAGCACCCACCTGTCTGGCTGCTGAGTCCTCAACATTTAACATTAGCACAAGAAAATCATGCCAATATGCAAGGTAAACAAAGATTCCCTCATGTGGATCTGTAAAACAGCCTGTTATAGTGCCCCTTGGTATTGAAATGCATGTACCTGGCCTTTTGCCAGTTTTCACCCCCAGTAAGTTATTTTTAAGAAGACAAGCAACATCCGTTAGGCTGGCTTTATAATTCTTAATGTTTAACATTAGCAGATGGGGTCAGCATGCAGGATAAACTAAAAATATAAATAAATACATTATTTGAAATAATAGACCTGGGGACTGCTTTAGAAAGGAGCACTTCATGAATAAATGAACTGTAAACAGTCCTAAGTTTGCATGGAAAATTGATTTACATACATGTACTTGTAGCACCTGGTTAAACTATATTATGATTAATAAGCTGGCAAAAATTTAAAATCCATATCTGACATGATTTCAAGATGTTGTTGAGATATATATATGCTGTACCTTTGCCAGAATGGTACAAAAATTTACGTACACTTTTGTCACAAGCAGATAATAAAAAGTGCAGATTGAAAAATGAAGCTTTCTCTATAGATATATATTTTTTTATGCAGTACCAAGAAAATTCTACTACAATAATCATACAATATCTACTAGTCAGTTTTACATGAAAATTCTTTTAATATGACAAGATCTTGCATGTTCTTCTTTCCTTCATGTATTTTCCCCACTGTTAGGAGTACCGAACAAAAGCTGGATATCTAGATAGTGCAAGGAGTACATTTAGGGAAAAAGTCCCCATTCTTAATTGTCACACCATTTTCATTAATTCTAATTGTGTTATTATTTTGTTTATTAAGTGATACTTGCCCCGTATGGACTAAATGGTACCCTTACTGGACATTCATACAGAGACACAGATCAGTCAGCAAAGAAGGTCTTAGATGATTGGTTGAAATTTTATCCAATCGAGTCCTCAGAATCTAGAGACGGTGGAATTGACATCAATAAAATTCCACCTCTTGTGGAAGTACTTGTTGGTAAGTGAATTTTGATGCTATTGTACAATATTGTAGTTGAGTTGAGTAATGGTGCTTATTGTCCCAGTCAAGTATATTTCACATATCGAGGGGTCACCAGCTATAGGCAAAGGTGCAAAAAATTTGCCTGTGCTTTGCACTGATGGCATTATACAGCATTATATCATGCCAAGCCCACCATGACATGGGACCTCGTTTAAGTTCCCACCCGAAATGAAACTGACATCATTTCATAATAAGTCACTACCCATTCAAGTCTTGGGTTGGACCTGGTCAGGGTTTGAACCCATGACCTCCCACTTACAGAGTGAGCACTACCAACTGAGCTACCACAGTGGTTGTACATTATTGTACATGTACTGCATATACAAATGTCAATGTACATTGTACATACATTAAACTCCTTGTGAAGCATTGGTTTCTTTGGAGCTTTGTAGAACAACGGTTATTAGGAAGAGAAGGGTCCCTTGGCCATTTAGCAATTTGCAAATGAAGATGGCCCATTAATTGATAAAACCTTACATGGTGGATATAAGGAATGGCCCTTTCTATTTCGAAAATCTATGAAAAACTATTAAATGGTTCATTGATTGTTAAAATGATCTTCCCAATTACTGAGAACAGGTTACTAATTCAATGAGACAACAAAAATCATTGAAAAAATATCTCTCAGTTTCAGGAGATTTAACTTTCAAATTTAAAAGTATTTAATATATAGTCATGAGATCAAACCCATCACGTCTCTTGAAGAAGAATCTTAAAACAACTAATATCATTAAAATTCCCTTCCCAGTTACTGAGAACAGGTTACGATACAACGTGACAGCAAAAATCGTTGAAAATATCGCAGTCTCAAGAGATTTTGTAATAAATAAACATAAAGTAAAAGTATTTTTTATAGCCCCGAGATCAAACCCATCACCTCTTTCTAAAAAAAACCTTAAAACAGCTAAATTACTAATCTGATGTAGATTTTTTGTATGCACTATTTATACTTTAATTGATTTTATATATATATATAATATACATCTTAGTTATTAAACTTATTGATTAAATTGGTGTAACAGATTTCTGTTGTCGCAACATTAACAGTCAGTATTATAAATTCAGAGGCGTGTGTTTGTGTATTGAGATGTAAGTTAACATCTGTTACAGAGGTTTATATAAAAGATACAAGTCATTAATACATATCTAGGACATTTAAATATATTTGTAGATACGAGTCTGGTTATTTGTATAATGAAGTGATTGCTAAGCATAATTAGGTGCTTTATACTAGGTTTTCTAAAAATTAAAATTTATTAGTAGCCTTAATTCCACAATGTGAAAATGTAGGGTTTTTTCACCCAGTTTTTTGACAAATCTGCTAAAAAAAAAGTAACTTTTTGAAAAGAATTTCTTGGACATTAGTAGCCATTGACTATTTGGGCTAACAGGAATTGAAGCATCTCGGATATAATGGTGTTTGTCGGCTTGCCAGGTGATACCAAATAACAAGTGGAACAATCCATTCCATTGTTATATGGGATTGCATAAGTTTTCCTGTAAAAACATCATTGTTAAGGGAATTTTCAACATCAACATTTTCTAAAACATTTCCAAATACTTTAAAGGTTGATTAATAAAGTGGTATGCTGGGGAATCCCATTTGGATGCCACTGGCTTAGGGGTACTCAGTACTTGGGTATATAACTACTACTGTTAGTTTTGATGCTTGTGATAATGATCTTGAGGAAAGAAATTTGTTACTAAAAAGTGTCCTGGCAACGTTGCCTGAGCCAACAAAACCAAGAATACAGAACCATATTATGATTTATGTTACAGTTCACTATTGAAATTACACCTGAAGACATAAAGATAACATTTAGTATTTAGATAATTATGGATTAGATAAACACATGTGACATTAGTGTGTATTTATTATATAATCATTAAAATCTATTTCTTGCACCATAAAAGTCTTGGGTTATGAAGTGGTTCTCTGCCTATCAATACACCTGAATTCATTGATAAAATTTCCAGGAAACAGAAAAGGGAAATATCATTTACCCATTCTATTTAATGATTTTTCTATTTGGGGCACAAGAAATATAGACACAGGGTTCTAGGAACGTTTTTTGTGTTTGAAAAAGTACAAAAATTACTTAAAAAAAAAAATTAGTTCGATGAAGATTGACCAGTTTTAATTTTATTTTCAGCTGGAGTTCGTATGAAGTACCCATCATGTTATGTACTGATTTGTGACAGCGAAGAATCGCCTGCCCGGATGCAGACATTACCAATGCAATCTATGTCACGTCCACAGTCTGTGGTACCCAATGGGCCTCTCACTCCGCCCACTTCACCGGCTGATGCAAGCATGATGGTTGGAGACATAGGGGTCAAGGTGATTCCGTCAAACCATTACTCTGGTAGCCAGTCGGAGGTCAGCACTGGAGTAGCTAGTAAGACTGCGGAAGTACTAAGCAGCAGAATAAAGGAAAAAGTTACACAAGATCACTGTGTAACATCTGGTATATCTAAGAGGTAGGTGTGCAGTTTAACATTTTCAGGAATGAAGATTAGCAGGGGTCCAGTAGCCAATGGCTCCTAAAAATCAGTCTGGACCTCTAAATTTTTACATATTTTACCTATTTATTACTATTATAACTTCTTTTCTGAAGTGAACTGGGCCCCTAACTCAAAATAGTTAAGCTTCTACCCTGCTTTTGTCTTGAGTAGGATAATATGTAATTACACATTTGTGTAAAGAAAATAAGTACTAATTTTTTTGTAGCAGTAAAGAATTCCGAAATTCTGCATTAAATTCTGTTTGTCAAGTTATTTTTACCTTCCAGGCCCTTTATAAAACATGATTTTGAATCCCTGCTATATAGTATTTTCATTTTTCCTCTTTTTCAGATCAATGGAGATGATTCCAGAAGATAAAGTTGCTGGAGTTTGGGATTTTGATGATCCAACTGTCAAGGCAACATGTAATTGTGCAAGGTAAACTGATTTATATGATTGGTTGCGTGTTTAAACTCTGTGGGAAAATTGGAAGTTTATTGTAATCTAAGCAATCTTAATCTAAACTGTAAAATCAATATTAATTTACACTGCAGTGTTTCAGACTTATATGTCCTGGTTTAGATTTTCAATGTTCATAATACAGTCAAACCTGTCTATAAAGACCCACCCAAGGGATACAATAAAAGTGTGCTTTATGGGCAGGTGGTTGTTATAAAGAGTTTAAATTGACATGAATAAAGTGTGATTGAGATTAAAAAAATTTACTGGTGTTACTTGTATGTTTGAAAGTAACCCTTATCAAAAAAACATGCTGTTGGTTCAAACTCTAGCAGGTCTCTGACTGCATGACATTGTCAAATGACAATTAGTGATATAATCATTTATATACCAATAATAATTGCCATCAATGTTTGAGTCTGAAGATTTTCATGAATGTTTTGTACATATATTTTAGACACCGAGCTAAAAATAAAGTTGGCCTCGCTGGACAAGGAAAAGGAGTTGCCGTAGGAACAGGAAAACATACCAAGGGAGATAAGCCCGAGAAACTGGAACGACAGCAAACTAGATTAAATAGAAGTGTTCCGTTTCATCGGAGATCTCCGCTTACAGATGACTTGCTACAGTTTGATATGGACATTATACCTCAAGTACAAGTAGCTTCTGGTAGTAACAGTTTTAATTCAACAAACAATTCAGTCTCATTACCGCAGTTGAAAAATTCCTCCGATATCAACTCTGTGGAATCGCCGTCTCCGGCTGCACCATCACCGTTAGATGAACCCAATAACCAGTTAGTGAATAATCAAAGTGTTGATCCAACAATGCCAAAACTTAGCCCTCATCCTCCGGCCGAGGCTGGCACTGATAAAGACAGTACAAACAGTAACAGTGTTAAACCTGTGAGTGGTGATTCTAATCAAAGTACTGTGATTCCAAATGGATCTAATGACTTTATAAAGCCTAATGATGCTTCTACGCCAAAAGCTAATGTAGCAAGTGGTGGGGGTGGTGATGTGAATGTGTTTTCACCGTCGGTGTGGGCCAATCAGTCCGAGGCAAAAGCGGCCAGTATAAATAATTGGATAAAATCGCAACAAAAACAAGTGGATTGTTTTGGTATGAAGAGACCAAACTTGCCCACCTTAAATTCCGATCAGGATGAGCTAGTCACAGAATCTTTATATAACTTTGATACCATTCAAAATTGGTAAGTTTGATTTTACTTTTTATCACATTTCTTACTAAAACATACAGGAGTTACTTTATTTTGAGCCTATGAGTTTTGTTTTGGTCTACTGGCTGTGGTGGCCGATTGGTTAAGGTATTAGCTTTCAATACATAGGAATCTCATCACAGGGTTCAACCAGGACAACCACTAGTAAAAAGAATTTTCCTTCTGTTTAGCTTTTTAAATACTGGTTGGCTCGGTACCAGTATAATGGACTTTTTAGTATGTTTATCTGCAGTATGACAGGCTAATATACTAGCACTATGAAGGTTTCCCTATACTGTATAACCTCGATCATCGCTACCATTTGTTTAGTCAAATTTTGGCATTATAAAGGGGTTTGGTGATAAATTGAGGGAGACTCATAAAGAATAAACATAAACAACATGAATTTTGGGACTTCAAATTAGTGTGGCGATAAACGAGGTGGCAAAGTTATTTAGGGGCATTGTAACGAGGATTTGCTCTATATACTATTCAGAAATGCAAATTATATGGAGCACTTGGGGTATAAATATGTATATGTGAACAAATTTAAATATGTACTGGATTAATCCTCAAATATTGTCACACAAATGGTATCTGGTCAACTCGTTCCAATTCCAACTCGTTCCAACTGATTTTCGCCAACTCGTTCCAACTTTTTTACCAACTCGTTCCAACTTTTTCACCAACTCATTCCAAATTTAAGAATTTTTAATGATTTTACAACTTTTAATATAACTAAATAATTTTAATATAAGATGATTTAAAAATCAAGGATCTCCTAATTTTTAATTAATCACAACGTTGCCCAGCTCTAACCACGTTGAGGTATCCTCTTCAAGAACCATAATAGTCCAAAGTTCCAAAATATATATTGCAGAGATTTCTTTTTTTTATATTTTCTTTTTCTTTTCTTTTGTATCTTTCTTCATTTCTTTTCTTATTGTGTTTATTATTTTATTTATTCTGATTGGTTTGTTGTTGTTTTTAGCTCACCTGACCGAAGGTCATGTGAGCTTATGGCATAGCGCAGCGTGTGTATGTGCGTGTGTGCGTGTGTGCGTCGTTAACACCTATTTTCGACTTCTCCTCTGAAACTACTGGACAGTTTTTAATGAAACTTTGTCAGAAGTATATATGGGCCGGTGCAATTCAGATTTGTTCGTGGCGTTGCCATGGCTACCATAACTAGGTCAAGGTGACCTAGGGGTGCAAAAATCTTAAAAAATCTTCTTCTCCGAAAGTACTGATTGGAGAAAAAATCTGATGTGATTTGGCTTCTCTAGGGTCTTAAGCCTATAGTTTGTTCATTTTGTGAAATTCTGATAAAAAATAGGTTACGCGTTTTTGCGTTTAATTTTGAAAAAATCGTAAAATAGCTTCAAATTGTTATAACTTGACTATTTGACCAGATAATGACATGGGGTTTTCAGTTTTGACATCTTCTTGTTAGTATCTTCAAAATGAGGTCAAGGTCAATTGTGAAGGTCGTGACCTATTTTTTTTTACCTTTCATTATAATTATTATCTCGAAAACTATAAACTTTTTGTATAGGCATGTATATAAGAATCTTGTAGGTATTGATACAACGATCATTTTGATGTATAGAAAAAGGTCATGTGTTCAAAGGTCAAGGTCAGAGATGCGAAACAATACCGAAATGGTTAATTATCTCGAAAACTATAAACATTTTGTATAGGCATGTATATTAAAATGTTGTAGGTATTGATACAACGATCATTTTGATGTATAGAAAAAGGTCATGGGTTCAAAGGTCAAGGTCACAGATGCGAAACAATACCCAAATGGTTAATTATCTCGAAAACTATAAACATTTTGTATAGGCATGTATATTAGAATGTTGTAGGTATTGATACAACGATCATTTTGATGTATAGAAAAAGGTCATGGGTTCAAAGGTCAAGGTCACAGATGCGAAACAATACCCAAATGGTTAATTATCTCGAAAACTATAAACTTTTTGTATAGGTATGTATATTACAATGTTGTAGGTATTGATACAACGATCATTTTGTTGTATAGAAAAAGGTCATGGGTTCAAAGGTCAAGGTCACAGATGCGAAACAATACCAAAATGGTTAATTATCTCGAAAACTATAAACATTTTGTATAGGCATGTATATTAGAATGTTGTAGGTATTGATACAACGATCATTTTGATGTATAGAAAAAGGTCATGGGTTCAAAGGTCAAGGTCACAGATGCGAAACAATACCGAAATGGTTAATTATCTCGAAAACTATAAACATTTTGTATAGGCATGTATATTAGAATGTTGTAGGTATTGATACAACGATCATTTTGTTGTATAGAAAAAGGTCATGGGTTCAACGGTCAAGGTCACAGATGCGAAACAATACCGAAATGGTTAATTATCTCGAAAACTATCAACATTTTGTATAGGCATGTATATTAGAATGTTGTAGGTATTGATACAACGATCATTTTGATGTATAGAAAAAGGTCATGGGTTCAAAGGTCAAGGTCACAGATGCGAAACAATACCCAAATGGTTAATTATCTCGAAAACTATAAACATTTTGTATAGGCATGTATATTAGAATGCTGTAGGTATTGATACAACGATCATTTTGATGTATAGAAAAAGGTCATGGGTTCAAAGGTCAAGGTCACAGATGTGAAACAATACCCAAATGGTTAATTATCTCGAAAACTATAAACATTTTTTATAGGCATGTATATTAGAATGTTGTAGGTATTGATACAACGGTCATTTTGATGTATAGAAAAAGGTCATGGGTTCAAAGGTCAAGGTCACAGATGCGAAATAATACCGAAATGGTTAATTATCTCGAAAACTATCAACATTTTGTATAGGCAAGTATATTAGAATGTTGTAGGTATCGATACAATGATCATTTTGATGTTTAGAAAAAGGTCATGGGTTCAAAGGTCAAGGTCACAGATGTGAAACAATACTGAAATGGTTAATTATCTTGAAAACTATTAACTTTTTGTATAGGCATGTATACTAGAATGTTGTAAGTAATGATACAACGGTTATCATGATGTAAAGAAAAAAGACATTTGGGTTTAGTATTTATGTTTTCTTTAAATCTATCAGCTAGCCATTAGTTATCAGGTGAGCGTATCAGGCCCATGGGCCTCTTGTTGACTGTTATCGTGAGTAGTTTTCGTAGATTAGTTTGATCTTGTTAGTCCCCTAACGGCGAAAGCCGAAGGGGATTTTAGGTTTGCACTCTGTCTGTCCGTCCGTCCGTCCGTCCGTCCATCCGTCCGTCTGTCCGTCCGTCTGTCACACCTCAGTTTTCCACACTTTTTCTAAACCCTTGTAGATAATGAACTGATTTTTGGTATGTGAGTCTACCATGATGAGTTGCAGATCAAGTTAGCGTTTCATTCTGGTCCGCAAATTTTTACTTGAGTTATGGCCCTTTGAACTTTGAAAATTCACAGAAATTTTAGCTTTCCGCACTTTTTTTCTAAATGCTTTTAGATGATGAACTGATTTTTGGTATATGAGTCTACCATGATGAGTTACAGATCAAGTATACATTTCGTTTCCATCTGCTAATTTTTACCGGAGTTATGGCCCTTTGAACTTTGAAAATTCACAGAAATTTCAGTTTTCCGCTCTTTTTTCTAAATGCTTTTAGATAATGTACTGATTTTTGGTATATGAGTCTACCATGATGAGTTACAGATCAAGTGTACGTTTCGTTTCCACCTGCTAATTTTTACTGGAGTTATGGCCCTTTGAACTTTGAAAATTCACAGAAATTTTAGTTTTCCGCACTTTTTTTCTAAATGCTTTTAGATAATGAACTGATTTTTGGTATATGAGTCTACCATGATGAGTTACAGATCAAGTTTATGTTTGGTTTACATCTGCTAATTTTTACCGGAGTTATGACCCTTTGATCTTTGAAAATTCACAGAAATTTTAGTTTTCCGCACTTTTTTTTCTACACGCTTGCAGAAATGGAACTAATGTTTGGTATGTGACTCTACCTTGAAGTTTATGTTTGATTTCCATCTGCTAATTTTTACTGGAGTTATGGCCCTTTGAACTTTGAAAATTCACTGAAATTTCAGTTTTCTGCTCTTTTTTTCTACACGCTTGCAGTTAATGAATTGTTTTTTGGTATGTAGGTCAACCATGATGAGTTACAGATCAAGTTTATGTTTCGTTTCATTCCACAAGTTTTTATGGGAGTTATGGCCCTTTGAACTTTGAAAATTCAATGAAATTTCAGTTTTTTGCACTTTTTTCTACATGCTTGCAGATAATGATTTTTTGAGAACTCCATTGCTGGTTTTCGATTTTACTATGATCAAGTTTTGCTTTCATCTTGAACAACACGTATAATTTATAACTATAAATCTTTGTACCATATAATAATGTACATTTTACCTAAAACTTTGGGATTAGTGAAATATGCGACCAGTAGGGGACTATGTATTGTTTTGCAATACTCTCAGAATGCTTGTTTAAGAATACTTTGTGTTTTTAACCATTTTCATGTATTTTTCACGCACACTTGTCAGTAAAAAGAGGAAAAACAACCTTTTAGTAATTTTTCAATCGCACACTAATGTTTACAAAACAAGTAAAGGGTTTATTTGCGAAACTAAAATTCTACTATCCGTTTAATCTGTTTATGGAGCCGATCTACCTAATAGTTCCGACAGTCTTGATAAACAAAGACATAGCAATTAATTGTGATCACAATACATAATATTATTTATTATTTATCTGTTATATGATTTATGCAGTGTTAATTTAATTGTTTATCTTTATTATGCTATTCTTAGTACGTCCGGTTTAAAGTGTGTTCATCACTTGACATAAAGGAAACTATGGGGAATATTTATCTATTAAAATAAAATAAAATATAATAAAATAAATTAAAATAAAAACGCCTGTAGATCTAATCAGTTTAACTGAGAAATTTGGTACGAGTTGGTAGTTGGAACGAGTTGGCAAAAAAGTTGGAACGAGTTGGTAATTCAGTTGGAATGAGTTGGTAGTAAAAAGTGGAACGAGTTGGCAAAAATCAGTTGGAATGAGCTGGAATTGGAACGAGTTGACTAGTATTCACACAAATAGCTGGAAAAAAATTCTGATGTGACCAATGAACTTCTTAAACACTTTGGTGGCATGCTGAAGTACAGTAGCACACAATTCTTTGTAGAACTTGCATCAACACGAAACCAGATTTTCCCATTTTGTACTTGGTAAAAAAAAAAATATTGTTATGATTTTACCTGTTCACAGATACATGTACTTAAGTTGAAATGTGTTAACTAGATATAATGGTGATTATTTTAACCAGATTTATAGGATAATCTACATGTATGTTTACATTCCTGGTAGCCAAAATCGCCATTGGCTACTAATTTCTGAGAAATTCTTTCAAAAAGTAACCTATTTTAGCAACTTTGTGAAAAAAAAGTTTAAAAAGGACTATTTTTTCACAAATTTTGGAGATTTGGCTACTAATAATTTTAAATTTGTGGAAACCTAGATAATGCTTAGCAGGATACATACTCTGCTATTTTGCTTGTAAAAAATGCTATTGATATTTTATCATTAATTACAATGAATTGACAAAATTACGTTGCATGAACATCCATACCATATAATTGATTATATCAACAACTTGTTAAAATTCAATCAGTTTTAATTCTAGAAGAAGCCATGGAGACATTGATTGATCCCTTATTTTGCCAAGTGGCTCCATTGTCATTTGTTAAGGACCTTACTTGGCCATATTAAACATAACATGAATGCAAGGCCATATTAAACATAACATGAATGCAAAAATATTGATGTTATGGCGTTTTAGAGAAAAACTTATTGAAAAGGCTCCTTCTGAAAAATCTCTAGGATTAACACTGAATTATCAAAAAGAAATAACATAATGTGTAGTATGTGTTGGTTATTTCTATGTTTGCTGTGGATATATTCATTTTTCAGGCCATATTGCACATTTGTTATATAGTTGTTATTGATTTACTTTAATAATTTGATCACTTGTATGTACATGTAGATAAATATTTGATTCACAAGAAAACAACATTTCATTTTTGTAGGTATGATTATCCTGCCAAGAAAGCAAAAGTGGAATTTAGAAATCCCGCTATGTCTCCCTCTCAACTTGAGTCAAAGCAGAATTTGACGTTAAATACCAACATGCCAGGATCACAGAAACATCAAAAGCCGTTGACACCACAACCCTCCTTGCCGGATCCATACGAGTTCTCTGACGAGGCCTCCATTAATCCTGCTACTGTCTCCACTCGGAGTTTCCGTAGTAGTCGAGATGAAATGTTTTATAATCGCCAATCTCCATATAATAAAATGGTAAGTAAAGTGGCATCATGTGACCTTAAGATTTGTACTGCCTCCGCATTCTTGTATATATCGGTCCATCTAATATCGTTTTCTTTAGAAATACCGGTAGTAACTTAATTAGGTTGATACATGTTTGTATGTAAAATGTTTGCTCAATCAAAACTCTTGGCTAAGTTTTGACCTGTGACTTGAAAAGTCTGGAAAAGTTTCAGTATTGTTAACAAAGAACATGTAATTGAGTCTTGTCCACTTTGACAACATATGATGCTTGTACATGTATACATATCACATCGACACTTTAAATGAGAGTGTTCTTATAAAAACCATGTGAAACTTTTAAACTATTTTTCTTCAATCTTAACATTAATCCAAAATGGTACACATCAGGTATATACATCATTACATGTACATAGTAAAAATAAAATTGCCAAAATGGGTATGGTTAGAGGTATCAAAAGTCACCATTTATGGAAACCATAGGAACCTAATGGGGGATGGGGTGGGCATAGTTAACCCCATCTTGATATAAGCAAAATATGTGTACAGTAAAACCTCGATTCATCGCCACCATTTGTTCAGTCAAATTTTGGCGTTATAAAGGGGTTTGGCGATAAATTGGGGGACGCGGCTAAAGAAATACATAGACAAAATGGATTTTGGGACTTCAAAATAGTGTGGCGATAAGCGAGGTGGCAAAGTTATCGAGGGGCATTATAACGAGGTTTTACTGTAATTGAATTCTTATCACGTCAAACCGTCATTCACGTCGGTGTTTTAAACTGACAACATACATATACATCACGCTCTGATTTTATGAAACATCATGAAACATTTTTGGGGTTAATATTAACCTGGAAATTATATTAAGTAACATGAAATTATTTAAATCTGTTTTCTTTTTAGGAGGAAGATGTTAAAGATTCTTCACGTCACAACAGTGATTCATATAACTTTCAAGAAGGTAAACCTATGGGTAGGTAGTAATAATATACATATTAAAAAAAAGATTCTTTGAGCAAATTTTATTATGGTCGAGATATTTTAATGCACAAAATTTTGTGGAAAAAAATTGAATACTTAAGTTAATCATTAGTTCTTAAATCTGTATAAGATTTTCTGTAATTGATGAAAAGCTATGACCTAGGAAAGCTTCATACTAAGAAAACTTTCATTTCATGGCATTTGGGGGCCTTGGTGGTAGAATGGTTTAAAAAAATTTCTACCAGATTATTCAACAGATTACAGTGGATCTCAGCTCAGCTTCAAATCTTACTCTGGAGCACTCTGCCTTACTTACCTGGTGAAAGTTCACATGTTGAACTTAATTTTAAGTTTTCAAAGTTTTCTGCTTTTGGGATCGTGATATGATCATGGACTTTTGATTTTCAGTAAGTTTTAGTTTACATGTATGTGTTAATATTACTACATACATGTAAGTGATTAGCTATATATTTATTGTTTTCTGTTTGTATTGACAGAACTGGGTTCTATCTCATCACCTCCGGCCACACCTACAGCTGCATTGACAACAAGTTTGACACAAGTTGCTGATTTAATACCTAAAACTTCAGACTTAGATAAGTTATTTGAGTCGGACTCTGATAATGATGATCCAGTAAGTATTCCTAACAATTAACCTATCCCCGGCCACGCCCACAATGTTCCGACAAAGGCCCAGCATGCTTGAATTACGCACACAAAAAAAAAATGAAAACTTGGCCTTAATTGTGCAATTTAATGACGTCACTGACACTAGTATGTCATTAGTTGCCATGATACTTCTTTGGTACCATGATGGCGGCCAGTGTCGTAACATAAAAGGTTTGGCCCGTGATATGTCAATTACCTTAATGCTTGGAACGCATAAATCTTTATACTAGTTTACCTCTGTTCATCCAAAACAAAAGTTTTCATAACAGTTTTTTCAGGCACTTTAAATTTTGTATATGAGTTAAGTTTGAGGTCCCATGACGCTAGAACTGATTTCAAGTCTGCCAGACATGTACTTCCTGTTTGCCGACTTTATTTATATTTCAACATTTACGGTCTATGGTTGAAGTTATAATCGGAGGTATCCTGAGTGTGCAGTAGCTCACAGAGTTCTTGTTAATCATAAATCTTGTATCATGACTCACTTTGATAAACTGTAAAATCTGCTACAGTGATCACCATTATAATAAATACAGTCAAACCTGCCTTAAAGGCCACCTATATAGAAAGACCAGATGTTTTCAAGGGCTAGTAAAATGTTATCCTAATTGCTCTTTATTTAGGTTGTTTGAACTTGTATATATGGGCCATCTGCTTGTAATAAGGTCAATTTTATTGGTTCCCTTAGGTGGCCTTTATGGAGAGGTTTGACTATTCATGTAGATCACCTATTCTGTAAAGACTAGTGTTGTAAGGTTCTTTGCTTCATATTTGAATCATAAAGAACCTTTATATAAAAAGTCCTTATTGCTTGAGCCCATGGTTGGTGTTCATATACAGGTTTTCCTGTATTGTAAACCTTGTAGTTTCAAGTAAGCATGATATATTGCTAGGTTTCCATAAATTCAAAATAATTAGTAGCCAAATTTCCAAAATTTGTGAAAATATAGTCTTTTTTAAAGTATTTTCCCAAAAATTTGCTAAAATAGGTTACTTTTTGAAAGAATTCCTCAGAAATTAGTAGCCAATGGCGATTTTGGCTACCAGGAATGGAAACATAGATATTGTATGTTCTTGTTCAAAATACATTATTGAAAATGATCGCTATACAAAAAGTTAAAATTTGATGTTGTACATTCAGTTGACGCAATAAAACAAAAAGATGGTCTATAATGGAAAAAAAATTATTTGACATGCAAAATATAAGAGGGGAAAAGAAGAAAACAACTAAAATGATGCAAGTGTCAGAATACTTCTTTTCATTGTCTGTACTAATGCTGTGTAAATGTACTATAATATATGTATTTATTTGCTTTACAGTTCTCGAGTCCTACACAAACAGCAGATAAATCATTAGAAGATCATAAACTTACTACAATTACATCTGAAGGTACAATAGGTCAGTATTATATAGTCCAACCTGCCTTAATGGTCACCTATATAAGGGTCACCTGCTTATAAAGGCCAGTAGAATTGCATCCCAATTGTTCTTTATTTATATCATTTGAACCTATATATATAAGAGCCACCTGCCCATAAAGGCCACTTTTACTAGTTCCCTTGGTGACCTTTATATACTCTGTAAATGTACTTTGTGTAGTAGTATTGTTTTAGCCATTTTTTGCATGGAAGAAAGTCTACAGGTGTTTACTGTAAACCAACTTTTATTTGCATGCATCGAGAGGACAAAATAAGCAAGAAAGATAGTCAAAGCGAACTAGTTTTAAAAATTGTTTTAATTATACCAAATATTCAGCTATAGTCAATATCACAAAAGTTTGTAGTTGGGAACTGGTTTTGGTAAGAGAATCCCGAAAGTTAATATCCGCAAATAAGATTTACTGTATAGGAATCTGTACCATCGCTATAAAAGGGTATTTATTCTTTTTTCATGTTCATTGATGCTCTTTGTTATGTTTCAAATACCTCATTAACTGTGTACGTCACTTGTTATTTACAGCTGCCTCGGAGTTAGCAAGGATGTACCCGACACCTCCATCACTGGAGAATAATACAAACTGTTCCCCAGGAGCTGGAAACTGTCATGATCATATAATGGAAATAAATTATATTGAACGGCCAGTCATTAAAATGGAGATGTCCTCAGTTTCCATTGAGGACCTTTCCAAGGTATTAAAAATTATAATTCTGAAAAGTTCTGACTGTAAATAATAATACAATAACTTGTACATGTTGAAGTATGACCTTGTTTGTGTTTAAAGTATGTAGTGGAATAATGCCATCAGTAATGTTCATTGTAGAAGAAGGCCATGGGGCCATTGATCCCCAATTTTGCCAAATGACTCCATTGTTAAGGCCTTATATTGGTCCCCAATTTTGCCAAATGACTCCATTGTTAAGGCCTTATATTGGTCCCCAATTTTGCCAAATGACTCCATTGTTAAGGCCTTATATTGGTCCCCAATTTTGCCAAATGACTCCATTGTTAAGGCCTTATAGTGGTCCCCAATTTTGCCAAATGACTCCATTGTTAAGGCCTTATATTGGTCCCCAATTTTGCCAAATGACTCCATTGTTAAGGCCTTATATTGGTCCCCAATTTTGCCAAATGACTCCATTGTTAAGGCCTTTTAGTGGGCCATGTTTAACATTTACATGAATGCAAAAATATTAGTTCATTGGTGTAAGGGTGTTTTAGGGGAAATTTTATGAAAAATGCCCAATTCAATTCCAGTTATTCAGGGGTAAGTGTGGTGAAATAATTTAACAACTTTAACTTTGTTTTCAATTTTAGTCGTGTGTGTTTAAGCCACCAGACCATGTAGAGTTTTTAGGATCCAATAAATACTCACCCATAGACCTAGCCAATGGTAAAAAATCTCCTATACCAGAGACTCCTGAATACAAAGCCTCATGGCAATATCAATTGAACCTCATGGACAAATCACAACATAGGTATGTATGCATTAAATATTTCCTCATGTTAATGGGCTGCCCTGGATCTATTGGGCTCATCAGTCCATATCCTTGTTTCATAGAAAGCCAAAATCACCATTATCTACTAGTTTCTCAGAAAGTGACACAATTTTAGCAAATTTGTGAAATAATCTTTAAAATATAATTACATTTTCACAAAATTTGGCAGTTCCAAATTTGTGGAAAACTAGGATATGAAGCAATTAAGAATACAATACTACTTATTGCAGTTGAAAGGCATGCCAATCTATCACAATACTTTTGTTGTGTTGTGCAATTGGACCAAATTCTCTTGAGGATTATGTATGCACTGATGCTGTACAAAACCTGGTGTTTTTTTAAGTTGTTGCTAATATGAGGACCTTAAATGGCTGAAAACTCCTAATATAAAAAACACTGTCCTCTTTTATTATTAATATACAGTTGTAGATGTATTTCAGAGACAGTCTGCACATTAACTGAAGAGCTACATGTAGATGCCAATCTGCTATTTTAGATGCTTCCATATTGGCAGTTCACAAATAAGTTTATAAAATGTTTGTTCTATTTTCAGTAGCTATATAAACATACCGTCCATTGAAAATATTCCAAGCTTACCTTCACGCGTGCCATCATCCAGTGCAATAGAAGCATCACCAGCAACATTTCATCAGAACAGTGTCGGTCAGCAAAGGACTCCATTAAGTTATGAGCTTCAGTCACCCGCATCAAATGCTTCATCATATCTCAATAAAACTTTAAATTCCATTGATAATCAAGGTACTAACCACCAGATTCCAGAAGTGGACAGTCTTATCGTCAATGTCATGTTATCAGACTCCAGACTTAATCTTTACCGAGATCATAACTTTGATAGTTGTAATATATGTGTGTGTAACATGAATATCAAAGGAGCCGATGAGATGTATTTACCTGAGACGAGCGGCGTGCATGAGGCTCAGTATCGGTGCTCGTGTGGATTTAGTGCTATAGCAAATCGTAAGTGTGGCCACAATGCTGGCTTGTTTTACGAGGACGAACTTGATATCACTGGTATCAGAGACGATCGTTACGATCACCGTAAACCGAGTTTAATATCGGTAGATTTTCATAAGGATGATCACGGTGATGATAAGGATGGTAAAGGCATTGAGGACGTAACCCAGGTGGTGCTTGAGTTATTACTGGGACAATTTACAGTGCCATATCCATCTCTTACAGCCAGGCAGTTACTGATACGACTAGATATGGCCACTGTCACTACATACGAAAGATCCGTTTTGGATTCATTACAATTACAAGGTAAGATAATACTCAGTACCTAATTCTAATATATTGTATATTTGATGAATTTGTTTGATAGTTGGGGGAGTCAGGGAGAGTGTCTGCTTACCATTGATTTTTTTCACCTCTTGCAACCTAGTGTAAAATATTTGTCGGTAAGCTCTGTGGTTTTCTCTGGGTTATCCATTTTCATTAACCATCTCAGAACTAATGCTTTATTATATAAAGATTCTTGACGGGGCATAAAACACTATAACTACATGATGATTGGAACTAAAGGAATAACTAATAATTTGAAATGATTGTGTAACAGATACATAGGAAATCAACATTTGTTCTTCATAAAGTACAAAATATTGAATTTTCAGATGTTAGATTAGGTATTGTTTTGGAGTGAGTGGAATTTACCATCACATTGATCTTATTTGAATTTTGTACCATGTATACATTCTTTGGACAATGATTGAAATATAGCCATATCCAGATTCTGGAAATGGAAGAAATCTTCCACTGAGAAGAGTGGTAACCACAACTTCTCTGCATACTTTGGACAATGATTAAAATATAGCCATATCCAATCCTGGAAACGGAAGTTATCTTCCACTGAGAAGAGTAGTAACCACAACTTTGTGTTATTTCTTGTTCTCAGCATGTTGTATCTTTCCGCCAAAAAAAGAACCAATCGTTGATTGTTCATACTTTATTAAGTGCTTAAAGTCTTGTCAAAATCACAACCATTGGTCCATCACTAATTACTACGTGAATGGTGTTTTCTGTTTCAGAAAAGATTGGACTAACTTTGCACTAATCAGGGCTCAAAGTGACTTTTTGATTCTAGGAGCCAGGTTGGCTCCTTATATGAAAATATTAGGCGCCAATTAAAACTTTTAAGCGCCAATTGAGACTTTTAGCAGTTTTGGCACCGGCAATAAAATTAATGTGATTTTATCTTAAAAATAATATAAAAACGCATTATATACTGTATAATATAAAACATTTATTATCAATCAATCGTCAGGCAATGGATATATTGCCTGCTTTTCCGGAGCATCACATGTACTTGCCTTGAAAAAACTTATCAATACACATTGACAGCCACTTCCCAGTCATGATTACTGTTCTATTCGGCACACTTTTGACATTTCGTATATACATATAGAAAGATTCCCTCTATAAGTCACAAAGCCGGCTGAGGAGTGCCGGAAACACTTTATCAAGATGTAAAACACAAATAGAAAAACGGAATCTGCCATGATTCATAATTTTGAACCTCCTGAAGAGCAGTCGCCAAATTGTCGACTTATGAGTAAAATTTGGTCGCCAATGGAGAAAATTTGGTCGCCATGGCTCCTAATTTAGTCGCAACTTTGAGCCCTGCTAATAACTGGATAATTTGATGTGTATATCTTCCCATGTTTTGATTCATTTGGATAGTCCGATATAATTTATATTAAGGCTCTATTTTCAATTTCAGATGGCAATGAGATTACTTACTTAGCATTAGATCAGGGAAGACAAGCCATGGAACATTGTGCACCTAATAGATTAGATGATCCACAAATGAAGGCAGTTTGTCTCCACAGATGGCAGTTTTTACAGGGTATGTTGATTTCAAGTCTGTCCGAGTGTCGAAGATCTGTGGTCTTTGCCTGAAAATTTTTGTCAATGAATTATATCTTGTTATGGTCATTTGTACTTCGTCTTCTGTAGAAATTGTTATACATATTCATGTACCGTAGTATGGTTCATTATAAATTAACATGTACTATTATGTGTTAGCTTTCACTTCCCTATCACTTGTAATCCCCCAACTTAGTTTGAGGGAGGTATATAGGAATCACCATATCTGTCTGTCCATCTCTCTGTGTTAAATCTTGTCCACTCAAATAATTGAATTTTATATCAGTGGATGGATTTTGACTGATTTGGCAAAAATGTATGCCAACATGAGGCAATGTGCTTTGTAACACATGTAGGTGTAAAAGCCAAAGGTCAAGTTACAAGGTCAAATCTGTAATTTGTTCTCAAAGTCTCAGGAAATAGTACTGTTTACTGTTAAGAAGAAAATAGGTTTTGGGACAGGGGAAAAAAATTCAGCCAGAAAATTTGCTCTATTAAGGATGACAACAACCAAGTTTGTTCAAATTTGTGCGAAAACCTTTTACCATACAAAGTCATTAACCCATGAATATAGTAGTAGCCTATGAATGTAGAACTTTTATTTATGGATATTTCAGCTTAAAATAAACCTAGAAAAGTTAATATGTCTAGCTTATATTGACTTTTCATTCCAAAAATAAGTAATCACAGGTGACAATATCTGAACATGTCTTCAAGCATGGTATACTTTTCTATTTCAGGTGCTCATTTACTGCCAGTTAATTCTCAGGACGAAGTTGGTTTATTAAAAGGTTTACAGCCAATACTTCAGGATGCAATACAGAACAAGAGGGTTATACGGTTATGGGAACGCACATATAAACTCTCTGGACCTCTTACATGGAAAGAATTTCACCAGCTAGCCGGTAGAGGAATGGACGAGAACTGTGCTCCCCAACCTATCCCCATGTTCCTGGTTGGTCATGATAGAGACTGGCTCTCTGTCTCTCCTTTTGCTCTACGGTCATGGGTAAGTTTTAACGTATTTGGCTGTGTCAGATATCATTATTATACTTCATATAAGCAGATATCAATGTGTTAACTGGCTTATAGCTATAATAAAGATAGTATAACTTCTTAGAATTCATCAATAGATTTGTACTATTTTCATGTTTTACAAAGATTGGACATCGTGAAGCTAAAAAATGTTTGGTTACCAGATTCACAGACTATCCTTTGATGCATATACACAGCTCTTTTAGTAAATTTTAGAGACAAATTTCCTAAAGTGGGCAGCAGGTATGAAGTGAAACCACTGTAAACATATTGGCACATGTTATATCCTTATTCCCGTTTTGCTTTAGTTATGGTGAAGTTAATATGACCAAAATATGGTAGGTCTCTAGCAGGTCTAAATAAATTCAAAGCCAGGCCTCATATGAATTTCTTTAAGAAACTTGTTCTGGTATCTAGTAGAAGACAAAATTCACTCTCTAGACAATAGGCATGTAGTCTATTACAGTTTGCTTCTTGTAGTTATGAAATGAAAAGTTGCCATGGTAAACTTTACTGAATCCTTAAACTGCTTCTCTAGAAGTAGTTTCTTAGTACAGAAAAGAAAGGATTAACTGGTTAGCATTTCCCAACTGATTTGACATCCCTTACATGTACAGTAAAACCTCGTTATAATGCCCTCGATAACTTTGCCACCTCACTTATCGCCACACTATTTTGAATTCCCAAAATCCATTTTGTTTATGTTTTTCATTATCTGCCTCCCCCCAATTTATCGCCAAACCCCTTTATAACACCAAAATTTGACTGAACAAATGGTGGCGATGAATCGAGGTTTTACTGTACTTCATTTCAGAATAAGCTAAGCAATGGACTTTGTGCATATGACATATATATGTATGTATATGTATTATAATTTGCTTCTTGTTGGTATGAAATAAAATGATACTAAATTATGTATCTGTACCTCATTTCAGGATAAGCAATTAGTAGAACCTTATGGTAAACCTCGTGATATAGCCTATGTAGTGGTAGCTCCAGAAAACGACCATGTCCTCAGTTGTGTGAAAAAGTTCTTCAAAGAGCTTAGTACAGTTTATGAACTTTGTCGGTTAGGACGTCATTGTCCCGTCTCCAAAGTGCTACGAGATGGAATCATGAGAGTCGGAAAGAAGGCCACTCAAAAACTTGCTGATGAACAAGTTGATGAGTGGTTTAAACATATTGGTATGTAAATAAATCAAGTTCCTTTATGATGATTCTGTTTTTAAGTTGCATTCTCTATAAGTCCTGGTTTCATTGTTGCTGTATTTTGACTCGAGTCATTTCTAGAAATAAGGATTAATTTTTCATTAGACGAAATAGAAAGTTTGAAAGTAATGAATTTTCCAGATTTACATGTATATTAGAAGTTTAGCAGAACAACTGTAACAGTGATTGTTTTCATTCAGGGAAAATGTTTCCAAGGGAAAGTTTTGGCTAGTTTATTTGTTGCAAATAGAAGGAGGTGAAATGTGCCGGCCACCATCGACCAAGATTGAGATTTTTCAAATTGTTTGATGTTTGGAAATTCTAACCTTTGCAAAGTATTTTATTTACTGACATAGGAACAAGATTCCATTATATGTAGACCCTGTCATTTACGGGTTGTTTATGATAATTTTACAGGTCTAGCAGAATTTGAAGTGTTGTAACTGTTAATGTGATATAAATTTTGTGTATTATTATTATTTCAGGTGATACTCCAGTCGCAGCTAAATTAAGATTATATGCACAAGTGTGTCGGTATCATCTTGGTAAGTTTTCTGAAATGAAAATAATTAGAATTTGTTGAAAGTTTGCACATGGGACTTTCGCAACCAAAAGGGTTCACCAGTGCACTACATGATAAATTTCTTGATTATGGGACATTTTGAAAAAGGTTTATATTGCAAATTCAATTTATAGGAAAATGTTGGGTGATTCCCTATTCAAGGGAATTATATATTCCTCTCAAAAGTTATGGGATATCACAAAGCATATCTGCAAACCCCATTGAAAATTTGAGACTGTTGAATATCAAGGTAAACTGATGTCACAAATATGTAAATGTAGATGCTGGAATCATTGTGGACATGTGTCACATTACCTGATTGCAAATATTTATAATTTAATAGTAGTTACTTTCCTGTTCAATTGTGATTCTTGATACTTTTTCTATGTTCATTTTACACACAGGCAAAAATTGCTATGGTCTCCTGTGTCTACTTTAACAAAAAGAACTAGTCTTGTTGATTTCTACAACATACTAAATTTTTGGCTCTTTGTATATTTCAGCTCCACATTTGGCACAGCAAAGTCTTGACAAGTCTTTATTTGAACCTCACTTAAATCATCGGCCTGGTTATAAACAAACAGATCCTAGTCCTACCCCTACAGCAGCAACCTCATCCATGTCATCATCATCATCAGCATCCTCAGCAGCATCTAATGATCATGGAACATTTAGTGTACCCTCATCACAGACTTCATCAGATGATAATAAAGGTGAGCTTAAAATGATTATATTTGCGGAAAATTGCTACAGAAAATTTCTAAAAAGAAAAAATTCTCAAAAAAAAAAAAAAAAAAAAAAAATCTCAATTTTACCACTTAAAATTCCCAAAACAACACTGATACACTAGGAAATTCAGTAAATCAAATAAATGTTAGTTTTCTCTACTAGATATACATGTTAAAACTTATAATTAAGTAATTTGCTAGTCTACATGTTTGACTTCAGATCCAATACTAAAATATGTCTCGCAGCCGTAGCTTGAATTACAACACTGTTAACAAATTTTTTTTTTAGAATTTCTTCGGATCCAGTATCAAATTGGTCCTGACAGGCTTAATTACAACACTGTGAACAAATTTTTCTAGCATTTTATTCATTATCTTGTATATTTTGTAGAATTTTTTCACAATATCCAGTTTTGCCCCCAAAAATGATATGATATAAATAAATAATTTCCTCTGACCTACACATTTGTCTTTAAATTCAGTACCAATATAGGTCTGACAGCCATGGGTTGAATTTCAAAAACAAATTTTTCTAGCATTTTAATTGATATTTTCTAATGTATTTTGTAGATTCATCACAGAACACAGACGGAAGTGCTAACCAGAAAGATAATTCTAGTCATGAGTATGACCCAGACGATCACGGTGATGGTCCTGCTCTGGTAGTCTACTTAATAGATGCCTTCTCATATAGTCAAGATTGGGATGACCATCTTAATCGATTGTCAATGCTGGGTTTGTTAAGATGTTATCAACAGTTACACGCTTCCCTACCTGAACACCTACAAAATAACATGTACTTACAGGTAAGTAATGAACAATGAAAATATTGAACATGAGTAACTGAAAATTAATAAAGATGAACATATTGTTTTCAAGAGACACTGAACATACTGTAAAATTTACAACTACTAATTTCTGAGAAATTCTTTCAAAATGTAACCTAATTTAGCAAAATTACACTTTAAAAAAGACTTCAATTTTGCCAACTGATAATTTTATATTTGAGAAAACCTAGATTATGGCACAGTATCCATTGCTATAAGTAACAAAATGCCCAATAGCACTGCATTTTGAGTTGGCACAAGTATTATGAAAGTTTATAGGTTTAAATGACTTCTGAACACCACAACTGCTGGCAAAACGTACACCATTAATGCAAGCATTGATATGCAATCACAGGCTGTTTGATGCATTTGGACTGCCAGATAACTCTTAGAAAATTAGAATAAGAGACTGAGTATATAGAATTTAAATGATACAATTTTGGAATTCATAAAAATGAATGAACTCTTACTTTTGTAGATTATACCTCTTAAAACAATAATGGAGAACACAGAACAGGGAAGTAATTTCCAGTTGTTGAAGTCTATATCATTCTCTGTATTTACGACGTGTAGATGGAACTTATCACATTCCATCCTGGGCAAGTCACTTACAGGATTTGGTCCGGCAGCCGCTAGTCAAGTGTATCTAAATAAGAAACGTGATGTAAGTATATACGTTTATAGTACAAGTTCAAGTTTTTTTGGGATGATTGAATTCAAAATGATAATGATGAAAATTCATATAACATCTTGATTCATCAAAGATTTACTGCATATTAATTTCCAGGGAAAATTTCCCGAGTTTATATGTCTGTACTGTGTGTATTATTAGACGTCATAAAATTCATTTTATGTGGTTGTTAAAGTTTAATTTATATGTTTATATCTCTGTGTCCAGGATTGTCCTGGATATATTTGATGTCCCATAGTTCCATGTTCCTTTCACACAATTTTAATTACACATGTGGCGGGTGTAGCTAGCTAAACACGAGGTGCTTACCCTTCCAGAGCACCCAGCCTCGCTTCCCTGGTGGAAGTTCACGTGTCTAACCTAACTTGACAGTAACAAAGTTTTTACTTTGCTTCTGGAATGTGATTCGGACATGGATTAGTATGTTTGTTTTTGATTAGATAAAATGTTTTGCCAGGATTGAGACGCGTATCAAAAAAAAAAAAAAATTCAACTTAATATTTCTGAACATTAGTACTAGACAGCAACAATTAAACCATTTTTGATTTTCATTTAATGTTAAGTTTAATTTTTTAGCTCACCTGAGCCGAAAGGCTCAGATGAGCTATTGCTATCTATCACCGTCCGTCGTCCGTCGTGTGTCGTGCGTCGTGCGTAAACTTTACATTTTAATCTTCTCCTCCAAAACTACTGAGCCAAATTTGATGAAACTTGGTGATTATTATGCCTGGGTAACAGGCTTTCAAAATTGTGTTCGGGGTTTGACCACGCCCAACAATATGGCTGCCGTTACTATAAATAGCCAAAAGACAAAAAAATCTTCTTCTCTGAAACCAAAAGGTGCAGGCAAATTTTGATTGGATATTTGGATTCAGGATACCTAGATACACTAAAATTGTGTTTTTCATGAAAATTGGACGAAAAATAGGTTACGCGTTTTTTATGTAAAATTATGTAATTTTTAAAATGAGACATTTATTGTTATAACTTCATAATGGCTGAAGATAATTGTATGGAGTTTTCACTGTTGATCTTGTCTTGCGACTTTCTTCCGATTGATGTCAAGGTCAAAGGTCAAGGTCATGTCCCAGTTTTTGACCTTTGATAAAAAATGCTATTTTTTAAACATTTCTGGTGATAATGATGTAGGATTTTTGGTTAATTGTAGGTATTGACATGACGATCATTTTGATATATTGATTAAGTTCATGGGTTCAAAGGTCAAGGTCACAGATGTACAAGTTTACCAAAATAGTTAATTATCTGCAAAACTATGAACTTTTTGTATAGGCATGTATATTAGAATATTGTAGGTAATGGCCCAATGGTCATTTTGATATATAAATAAAGGTCATGAGTTCAAAGGTCAAGGTCACAGATGTAAACAAGTACTGAAATGATTATTTATCTCTAAAACTATAGACTTTTTGTATAGGCATGTATATTAGAATATTGTAGGTAATGACCCAATGGTCATTTTGATATATGAATAAAGGTCATGAGTTCAAAGGTCAAGGTCACAGATGTAAACAAGTACGGAAATGGTTATTTATCTCAAAAACTATAGACTTTTTGTATAGGCATGTATATTAGAATATTTTAGGTATTATCCTAACGATCATTTTGATATATGAATGAAGGTCATGGGTTCAAAGGTCAAGGTCACAGATGTGAATGAATACCTGAATGGTTAATTATCTTGAAAACTGTTCACTTTTTGTATATGCATGTATATTAGAATATTGTAGGTATTAGCCTAACAACCATTTTGATATATGAATGAAGGTTATGGGTTCAAAGGTCAAGGTCACAGATGTGAACAAGGTCTGAAATGATTATCTCAAAAACTATAAACCTTTTGTATAGGCATGTATATTAGAATATTTAGGTATTATCCTAATGATCATTTTGATATATGAATGAAGGTCATGGGTTCAAAGGTCAAGGTCACAGATGTGAATGAATACCTAAATGGTTAATTATCTTAAAAACTATTAACTTTTTGTATAGGCATGTATATTAGAACATTGTTGGTACTGGCACAGTGGTCATTTTGATATATGAATGAAGAGCATGGGTTCAAATGTCAAGATCACAGATACAAACAAGTACTGAGATGATTATTTATCTCAAAAACTATAAACTTTTTGTATAGGGATGTATATTAGAATATTGGCCGAATTATCATTTTGATATTTCAATGAAGCTCATGGGTTCAAAGATCACAGGTGAGCGTTAAGGCCCATGGGCCTCTTGTTAAGAAATAATACCAGTTACTTTAATATAGAGAGGAGGAATGGTGTTTGATGCCCCAGTCAAGAATCTGGTGAAGAAAAAATGGGTTAACAGAGAGAAAACTGCTGTTTTTGGCAAAGGAGCTGTTAGGCTTTTTCATAATAGGGTTTCCACTAAAGGGATCAGAAATAATGTGTTAAGAGACACTGATCTGTTAGCTGATAATTTAGACCCTTTTGCCACCAAAAGCTCCAGTTATAATAGATAGAATTTTCTCTATAACATCTATATATTTTCTTTTACAGAAAGAAAAGTCTAATAGTTTAAAGTTGTACAGTCCACCATTTATCTTGGCACCAACAAAGGATATCCAGTCCTTGCTAGCTGAATCCTGTGGTGAAAAACAGGAGAAGAACATGGTGTTATTTTGTGTTTATTGTTTGTCAGAGGATCAACGCTGGCTTCTTGCCTCCTGTACGGACGAACGGGGAGAAATCATGGAGACATGTAGCATCAACATAGAAATACCTAATAGGTATGTGTATATATGTATAATACAAAGATCTAGACCCTTTTCTAAGTGATGACTTGATGTCAAAGTATGATGAATGGTATTGTTGAAATGGTAAAACAGAATAAGGAACATAATAACCCTTCCCTAGCATATTGCCTTGAGCACACTGCTGAGGTCAAAATTTCTCCCACTTCACCTATAGTTGGTGATGTCCCCATATAAATGAAATATTTTTTACTGCAATGTAATTTCTGTCTAATGTATAGTCTCTGTACTTTAAAACGCTAAATTTTCCAATTGACCATAGAAAAGATGGAATTTATTCACTCAGCCATTCATCCACAGGACCTAGTATAAGAAAATATTCACTCAGGATTCCGACATTGTACTTGCACAGGTAATACAGCAAATCTAGAGTAAGAAGAAATATTATGACTCCATCACCTTCTGTTTGAAATAGAAGTAGAAATTGCAGGGTTCGTACAGGCCTGGAAAAGTCCTTAAATTTTGAGGTTTGCCCTAAAAAGACCCTAAAAACAAGTCTGACCCTAAAAAGCCCTTGAATTTATCCTGAAGGCCCTAAAAGCCCTTGAATTTGGCCAGTTTGGTGTCTGTATTTCGATATTAAGTGGTTGCAAATAGACTGGTATAAATAAACAAAAAAATAATGAACGTTGAAATGGGCAATTTAAAGGAACCTGGCTCAAAGGAACGAACAACGTCAAACTCCACTTCAAGTGTTGTTACTATGGACATGTAATTAATTGTTTTATTGATTGAATTGCCTTTGCACCAATATGTTTTTGCTAAAATTGTCCTTCTGATTAGGCTTTAAATTTGCAAATAAGACCCTGAAAAGACCCTAAAAAGTCCTTAAATTTGGAGACCAAATGTCTGTACGAACCCTGAAATTGTGTCATTATCAAAGTGTTTATGTATGTTTTGGATCTTTAACCACATGTTTTATTCAATATTTATTTCCAGAAATAGAAGGAAAAAGGCATCAGCAAGAAAAATTGGTTTACAAAAATTATGGGATTTTATTCTGGGTGTGTTATCCATGACAACGACACAATGTAGACTTGTAATAGGACGTCTTGGAAGACTTGGACATGGCGAACTTAAAGGTTTGTGATCAGGCTAATAGTCCAGTCATTATGTAAATAAAAAATCGGGTCAAACCAAAAAGTAATTGCAACAGAAAATAATTTTATATGATTGTTTTCTGGAAATGTGTTATTATTCACCATAGAAAATCTAATAATTAAAGTTGCTATTAGCATAATGTGTTATTATTCACCATAGAAAATCTAATAATTAAAGTTGCTATTAGCACATTTGCTATAGAAAATGGAGATAACTCTTTACTGTGAGCCTAAATTTTACACAGAAATTTTAAAAACTTCAAATATTCTGTATGAAAAACAGCGTAGAAATCAGATGAAAAATTTATACCTGAACTTGAATCATTTAAGACCATTTTGAATGTGTTATGTATTTGTATGTAGAAATTGTTTCTGAATGACTATGCAAAACGGCAAGAAGGGAAAAAGAAAAAGATTAATTAACCCCAGGTATATTTTGTTATGCACAAAAATGATAAAATAAGTATCTCTGGTTAAAAAACATAATTTTTCTATACACATCACTCTAAGTATTCTGTTATTCTCATTACTAGATATATTAGATTGTGACACTAAAAATATAATTCAAAAGGTTTGAATTCTTGACTTAATTCTATTTCAGGTTGGTCTGGGTTACTCAGTAAGAAGAATCTACATCAGGCCAGTAAAAAGTTTAAAGATGTGTGCAATACATGTTCCTTCCAGAATAATTTTACTGAAACTCCGGGTATTCTAAGCGCTTGTTTAGTCTCATTAGAATCTCATTCATCGTTCCATGTCATGTGTGATGCCGTCAAGCAAGAAGAGAAAATGAGCAGCAACTGTCCACTACAAACTCCTAGAGACGCTTCAACTACACATATACTGGTCTTCCCTACTTCTGCTACAGCTCAGGTACAGTAGAATGTAAAATTAATCTTGGGGAAACAGAAAGGGGGGATATCTGCAGTATGTATTGTTTTCATGTTCAGTTTAGGATTGTTTAGAAGAGACCGTTTTAAAAAAGATTCCTCTAAAACACCAGATCAATATTTTTGCAGATTTGGCCCACTTAGTTACTAACAATAGGGTCATTCTGCAAGATAAGGGGTCAGTGGCTCCATGGCCCCTTCTAGATGAACACTGTGCTCACAGTCTGTGAAGTATTAAGTATTGAATTGGGGAAGGTTTGATTGGACATTTATCAAAAAATATCCACACCACAAAAACAAGTATCAACTTTAAAGATGTTTCACACTGATCACAATTGCTTCTATAAATTTATTAATGTTTTAAGAATTACCTCAGCTGGTATCTCATGGAAATGACTTGACCCATACTTAAGCATTCTACTTGTATGTATGTATTCAACTAGAATTAAAAACATTCTTTTCTTCAACATTGCAAAAAATATAATGATAGTTGCAAGAAACCACCCCTAAGGTTTAAAATTTGGTTGTTCTTTAGGTGGATACCATTAGTTATTTGAGTTTAATTGAGAGAGAAAAAAATGTAAAAAAATAATTTGTTTATTTACAGGCAAATTCACAAGCACTTCCTACAGAGGGTGGATCCATTGATCTCGGGTCAAACAATATCGTAGATGACATCGGCGATGATGACACATTCTTCTCTGGTGTGATTGAAGACTTTGGTGCCATGAACGAGGAATTGAACTTCCTTGATGTATTCCAGGAAATGACATCATCTCCGAAAACTAGCCTTCCAGGAATCGGAAATGTCTCTGACCCAGGTTCCCCCATCATGGATACCGGGAGACATTCCTCTTCTAATTTGAATGGACTACCTGTAAGTTATGAAAGAGAACAAATATATTGTGCTAAGGATTTTTATTATTATTATCTTAAATATATATAGTAGCCAGTTACTAATTTCTAAAAATATCAGAACGACTTGTACATTTAAATATAAAAGTAGAAATCCTTTCCTTGGGTCAGAAGATGATTTCAATCTTTAGCCCATATTTCCATGTACCTTAAAACTTGTACTGAATGACCACTGATGTAGACTCTATACATAGACAGGAGTCAGGAGGTCTTTACATTGTGTAGAAGTTCTTTTTAATTTAATGAAATATGAAGCAATAGGATCCTAGAACCTTGGACTTAATGAACTGTTGATTTTTATACAGAGTGGCATTACAACATGCTAAAATTGCTGACCCTAACCTATATGTATGTACACAGTATGATTTACATTGTATTCACACACACACACACACACAGAATATTAGCCACCAGGCTTTCTAAACATGTTTTTGTTGGGGCTTTCTGGTTTCCTCCACCATCCTTGAACTTGCAGCCTTGATGCATATCAGAAAATTTGAGTAATTGTGATATAAATTTTGTATGTTTTAATTATAGATGGGCCAGAATAATCAAAGTATGGATCCTCAGGACGAAGCACCAAACTTGTTACAGCAACCATTAGCCATGGGTTACTACATCTCCTCAGCCAAACCTGGTACATTGCCTAAATGGTTCTGGTCATCATGTCCAGAAAATGAATATAATTGTCCTAGCTCATTTAAAGTAAGTACCTGTACATGTCATTAAGCACTTAACTTTGTAATAGCAGCCATTACCATTAGTCCTGAAGTACTACAACTTCTCGGCCAAACTATTACTATTCCTTAATAGTTGATGTGTCAGCATTTACTTTGAAGTTTATATAAGGTATCAAATTCTTACCAGAGTTATTTCAATGAGAAAATTTACAACATAGAAAAAGAGGTCAAAGGTCTGTAAAAAAAAACACAAACGAAGTTAAAAATTTTGTCAATAATTCACCCACTTTTCATTCTAGTTTAGTAAAATTTTAATGGGAAATGGACCAGCTTTACCCTACCCATTCATTAAAACCCTGTAATCCATTTTTCAGCAATCATGGTGTATTGGGCCAAGCCTACCAAAACTGTTACATTACCTGATTTTGAAGATGGCAAGACAACTAATAATTATCATTTCTTGTTTTGTATATTTCCAGGCGGCATTACATATCCATTGTTCATCAAACCAAGATGATTTTTTACAATCTACACAAAATCGTAATTCACATCCATTAGATTCCAGTCTCACCTGTGATGTACTCAGGTAAATACTCATATTTAATCTAGAAATTTACATGCTTGCTTGAAATAGTGTTTTACACATCAGCCGAGATAACTTCACTCATATCAAAGTAGTCAATTCAGGAATGGTAGAAGATACCAGAGCACCAGGAAAAAACTGCTTTGCTAGAACTTATATTATATGTATTAGTTTTTGGTTAAAAGTACTGATTTATATTTAATCTTTGGATTTGGAGTCATAATTTGAAGGCCCATGGTGCCCTGAATTGTCTAAAGTCTGCAGATCGCATCGCATCGCCTCACCGCCTTGGTCTAAATTCTGCTTCTGAGAAAGTTTGTCAACTGGCTCGCTGAAGTTTTATGCTTTTCTTGGGACACTCTGGTTTTCTCTATCACTGTAGAGCTGACTGCCTCATTATAAGTGAAAAAAATCTTGACTGGGTGTTGAAGCCCCATTTCTCAACTCAACTAAAATGTGCTTACGTCAACAAAATACTCAAAAGATCAGTACCAGATATTTTTTACCTTATATGTTGTTGAAGTCAAAGCACTTATCCCTAACCTTCCCACTTCCCATTTATCCAGGGGCTTTGGTTGCGGAATGGTCTAAATTTTGTGCTTGTAAATCACAGTGCATTTTAATGCCTAGGTACAAATTCCATTGTGGCAGGCAGTTCATTGGTTTTCTCTAGGTACTCTGGTTTCCTCCACCTTCCAGAACTGACCTCTTGACAAAGTGTAAAAATCTTGACTTTGGCATGAAACACTTCCCATTGATTCCACCATGACATTATCTAATTATTAGAAGTAGAAAGCTTGTTGTAAATTTGAATATTAAAACATATATAATATATACATTGAGAATAACGGTGAATATATTTTAATTTTCTTTTCACAGATATGTCCTTGAAAACTACAATGCATTATCCTGGTTGACTTTTGATACAGTGAAGAATGATAGACAGTCGTGTTTACCCATACATTTTGTGGTGCTCATGCAGATGTATCATGCATTAAATGCATACGTATGATGAGATCATGAAGACGAGGATGTAATATCATGTGTATAGTCGTAAAAATACAGGTTGTGTTCAGACAAAAAATGTCATTCAAACAATTTCAGTTTCATCTGCAATTCATAAAATCACTGAAATAAATTTATCAAGATGAAATGATATAAGATATTTAGAACAAATTTTGATACATTAAGTTATTATGTATTTATTTATATATTGACAAATTTTTTTTAAAAAAAGTCAGAAACCAAAGTTGTGTATGAGAATTATTTAAGTCTTGAAAAATGTTCGAAATTTGAACTAGACCAAAGGGGATTAAAATCAAAATTTTATTCCGAAGTTATAGACATGCAGATTAGCTTGTTTGATAATAATGCAATGTACAAGAATGTTCAGATTTGAGTTCCAAGTTTTCAGAGATGATGTTGGGAGTCTGGGTCTGGTACCATAGATCTTTGAAAAAATTTGACTAAAATTGAGATTTTTGAAACTTTAAATTAATGTGTATAAAGTGCATATATTTGGTTAATATTTGATAATTTTATTGATTTGAGAGAGAAAAAAAAACACCAAAAAAAACCTAAAAAACAAATACAAAAACAAAATGCAAGATTAAATCACGATGACTTCAAAATATTGGTTCATAAAGTTATCAAATTTTGATAATTTTATTTTCTCTAACTCAACCTAGAAAATGAATACTTTATCATAGGAAACAGTAATACATTCTACTTTTAATCAATTGCTTGATTTTTTGAAGGGTATGGATTTTCGAACAGTCTAAACTATATGGCTTACTCTATTCCTATTTCTCTAAAGAAGAGAGTCAACAATATTTTTGAAAAAATTCTTAATTTTAGTCAAATTGTTCTTGGGTGTTTATTGTGCTGGTCTCTGGGGAATATCTTTGATGAACCAAGATAGTCTTGACTGATCACTGATATTAATTGTTTTACACAAGGTATCTTGCCAATAGTCTGTGATGATAACACTCTTGTTTGATATCATTTATTTATTTGAAAATTATGGATTTAATGAACTTTTTATCTTGGAGTAAATTGATGTGATGCTATAAATGATATTTTATACAGTTTTGATTAAAGTATAATTTTGTTTGACATGAATTGATTTCATGACAATTTTTTTATAACACCTCTATCCAGATTAAAAATGTGATTGTTTTGATATAAATTGGAAAGCGTTTTTACATTGAAGTTTGTTTGAAAGTTGAATATTAATTGTTCTTTACATGTGACAGTCTTGTATAAATTTGTCCGACATGTGAGAATGAAATACTCAAAAAAAATGTGTAATTAACTTAAAACGCAGCAGAAATAAAATTAAATTTAGATATTTTGTTAAGTTATTTTGTGCAAATTACTGTCAAATCATAGGTGTTTTTTAGAGATAAAATTTTGATCTCTCTCTCTCCACAATACACAATTCTATGAAATTTACATAAACACAAAATTTTAACCCCATGAATATGAATGATTTCTAAGCTATCTGATAAATTATCAGCTGACAGCATTAAAATCTCATATTTTCATGTGCAGTGTTGTCAAAATTATGTTAAATTGCATTTCTGATGACAGATAATTATTATTATTTCAAATATTCCAATTTATATTTCTGAAATTAATGCTAGTAAAAATATTTTAGTTACATGAACTTTCAATAGGATATGACAGCTTTTGTTATTTACAAAGCAGAATTTTATCAAACAAGAAAAAAATTAGAATCAGAATTTTAGTATCACATTCAATTGTTATATGATATAGTGATATTTTCTTTGTAACTAAAATTAAATTTGCATTTGCATTCCATTTCAACATTTTAATGACAGGACACTTCATAAGGAAAGAAACTTTTATAATGTCTCAATTTTTTTATTTTTTTTTTAATTACCTAGCCTGTTATCAATTGATCTTTGTTATCAAAGAGAAAGTACAAAATTAATTTTACAAGAAGTCTTTAAAAACTTGGTGTAAAATTAACACTGGTATAATATGTAATTATTGATTTCACTCTCAACTTTTGAATACATTGTTCATTGATAGCCCGAGTGCAATATTTTTGGCCGTTTTCTATCATTTGGCAGACAAAGTATTCAGATCGTCATTCAGCGAAAGGTTGTACGTTTGATGATTACAGAAATAGTATAAAAATTTGGAATCTCAAAATGAAAAAGTTTTTGGTGCTAACGGCTGGCATGTTAATTTGATTTTCATATTCTGTATATGCATTTTGAAATAATTATGCACAGTATGGTTAGAATACCTTTGTTAACTAGCTGTTAGATATTTTTGTGTGGTTCCAGGAAATTAAGGAATGAAACATGGGTATACAGCAGTTCACTATTAATACAGTGAATGATAAAATTACATAGGGTTAGTCTTCCTTGAAAAAAATATGAAATGATTGTTGGCAAATTGATCGAATGACAATGTTCACTTGGAAAAAAACAATTTTAACTCTTTTGAGTCAAAATGTAATGCATTTTCTTCAATCTTCTTATTTGGCAATACCAACATACACAAACAATTTATCTGAGCCCCCACAGACAAATGGTATGATCAAAGATTAAAGATAAAAATGTACATGTATATACAGGGATGTGCCATTTTAAATTCAGAGGGTTTAAATGTAAAGCTATACAAAAGGCAGGATTTTGTGGGTAAACATGGACATTGGTATTGATGTAATAAACTTGTGTTTTATCGTTCAGATTCTGTTTCTTGGCATGTAAGGGTAGTAAAGTGCGAAAAATATTGAAATATTTTAAATGAATAATTTAAAGAATGGATAAATTATTTTTTATTTTTATACTGAGATGACAACAATACCTACACAAGTTTTGTTGATGTCACTTGTTAAAATATCATATTTTGAATGTGTGTATTTGGTGTGTGTGTGAGCAAGATGGAGGCATGTGCGACAGGTGCTATAGTCGTTAATTTATAATTATTATGTATGTGATAAAGTTGCATCGACAATTTTTCTTTCCCAGCCCATTTTATTTTAAGTATATTTGTAATGTTTGGTGCATCAATTTATTAGTTCAGAAAAAATGGTGCATGCTTCATGTTTATGAGTATAGTTGTTTTCTACTCTCTCTCTGTGTCTAGGTATTTATTGGAAGGTTAAAATAAACTTTGGTTTGTTATTTTGGAAGCTTTGCTATTAAAAGTTGTGTAAATTGCCTTTGACAAAACTCCAACCGTTATTAACCAAATTTAGAGCCTGTCAGTCCAAGACTGATAATGTCTAGCTAGATATTTTGACAGGGGTGGCAAGATTATGGTAAAATTACATGGTTGGTAAAACTTAGCTGTTATTGATCAAATTTAGAGTTCAACAGCCCAGCCTGCCGGTCCAAGGCTGCGAACATCTGGCTAGGTATTTTGTGACTAGGCTGGCAAAATTGTGATGAAGTTACATGATTATATGTATATGTAGAATTTTCATTAAAAAATTCTTTTGGGCTTGCTAAAATTGCAAAGTAGCCTTCTTGAAAATATTTATTTTGGAAGAGTTGAAACTCGAACCATTGGCATTGCAAAGGACATAGGGCTTTACATAGGGCTACATAAATATACCATTGCAAAGGACATAGGGCTTCATAAAAAATATATGCATATCTATCTTCAGGATCAGTTGGTGCATGGTCAGAAAGACCATTAAACTTAACTTTGTTATTTTAATATCATGAATGATTGTTGACATGAATGCAGGCAGCTGCTTAAGCATGTGCAGAACATTTTATGCTGATTTTGATTGGAACCTAAGGTTGTTATTTATCTTTCAACATTACAAACGTTTATGTTTTTAAAAGAGTAAAAGTTTCACTATTATTTAATTTGCGTTTTGCAATTTAAACTTAGAAAAATTAAGATTCCACAAAGTGAGAAAAATTAAGATTCCAGAAAGTGCTTAAATTAATTTTATAAAATTTTGTGGATAGTATAGCATTTTATTTTGAGATGGAGAAAGTGCTAAATTTCTTCTTTAATTTAAAAAATAAGGTATCAAAAAACTTTGTCTTGACTAGTGTAGTTTTTATATTGAAAGGGTTTTATTTATTTGTATCGGAAGGGAAGGAAAATCTAGTGTCATCCTGTACATCAGCATGAATTTCTCTCCTGAGCACGAAAAACTCAGGTTAAAACAATGCAATTTTCATTACCATCATCATTATCATTATTATTAAAGATATTATGAATAATTAAATTTGATTAATGTTTAATTTAAATTAATTTTTTTTTTCCCCAATATATTGATACTTTGTTACCATAGTAACTGTAAACTATATTTTGCCATATTTTGGTCATTAACGTTTTACTGCTAAGTCAGTATCATTCATCATCATCATTCATTTGACACATTTTTTCTTTCATTCATTCATTTTCTTTTCATTGTAATTTATACAACAAGTCTACACAAAAAATTACAAACATGTTTTTGTATATGTATGTATGTTTGTATGTTGATTAATTGAATGAGAGAATGTTTATAAAATACATTGTCTTTTCTCTCTCCCTCTCGTGTTGATCAGAAGTTTTTTTGTACAGATTTTATTCATATTTAAGATATCATGACATACAGTGTACAGAATTATTGTATTTGTACAGAGGGAATTTTTATATAAAAAAATAAACCAAAGTTTCTATTATAAAATTGTATATATTAAATTGTTAAATATTGAATAAAATGTAGGTTTTTTGACAGTATTATATAGCAACACAAAATCATGAAACTGTAATCATTTTTATACTTCCTATAGCTCATTCACTGACCATCTGGGATCCATGAACGACTTCTGATGTGGCTACCTAGCGTGTGGGTGAAAACTAAAGCCATCTTTCATTCTTAAAATGACTCATTTGTATATATTTGTATATTTTGAAAAATTGATGTATATAGCTACATAAGAGACGCAAAAACGAGGCCATTTGGAAAGTGATTATTATACAACCTGTTCTCCTTATAAACTTGTGTGGTATAATCCTAAATTCAGAATTGGATTATACCTTTATACAGTCGTGGAAGAAAAATTACTAAAATTATATTTGAAGGTCACATTCAAATTTTGACAAGGTTACAATAATGATTGTGCGACAATGGACAGGTTGTGTTCTAAACAGGTGAGCGATACAAACTAGGCCATTTGCTGTATCCACAATGTGATTGGTCAGAGGTCAAAGTTGAAAAGTTTGGAGGTCAGAGGTCAATGATGATGGGCAAAACATGTTGTCAAACTATTGTTGTGTATATAGTAGAGTAGACAAACTGTGATGTATATTTTGTTTTTTTTTCTCTCTATCTGCCAGTCATTTAATGTAAACATTCATAATTTATTTCTTCATTAAATAGTGACTTCGAAACTGGCTGGTCAAAATAAAATTGAAAATTTATGTTACAAATCTTGTTTTGTTTTCAATTATTTCACATATAGGACTGAATTCTTCATCGGTACACACAGGAATGAATTCTTCGTCAGTACATACAGGACTGAATTCTTCATCAGTGCTCAGCTTAACCAGTTTGTTAAAAAAAAATTTCAAATGTCAGTAAAACATATCATTAAATATGGTCTATATATATAGATAAATTGGTTCTACCGTAATTGAAAATCATATTTCTAAACAAACTTTAAAGCTGAAATTAAAAGGAAAAATTTATTTCCAGATTGATTCATTGACAGACTTGGAAAAAATTTAAACAAACAAAAATCTGGTTATAAAACCACAGATTTCTCTTGATCTCACATTATGTGCAGATGCTTGCATAGATCCCCATATGTCTCCTTCATACATATTCTATGTACATATGCTCAGATGTAAAACATTTGGAAACTATTTACCAATCAAGATTGCAGTATGTTAATTATGCAGATTTTCATGTACATCAGACTTTAAAAAAAAAAAAAATGATCACCCTTGGCCAATTGGATTGCAGTATGCTTAGTGTGTGTGGATTTTGTTGAATTTTCAACAGTGAACACATGAACCAAGCTTGTGTAATCCAAATCTGATTAATATTACAGAAGTTACCATTCAGGGACCAAAAGTAGATTAAGCATCGTCGACATGACCGCTTTATATCATCTGCAGTTTTTGCAGGCAACAATAACAATGTACAATCTGTTGTGGTTGTCAAAACCCCATTAGTATAACCACTTGTTTAGTGGAAATTTGTATTCTGTGTATTGTTATGATCAAAAACAAAGATATCGGTACCTATATATGGCCAAATCACAATCTCTAAGCCAAGTAAAAACTTTCAAAACTGGCAAATTAAGTTAAACAAAGAGTAGACATGAAACAAACTAACAAAGGGCTCATGTCCCTTTAGTAGCTCACCCGAGATCAACCCGCTTTCCAAACTGGTAGCGTTCCATGTGATAAGGTGATGATACAGCCGGTATATATACGGTACAAGTTTCAAGCTTTTAGGCATTACAGTCCATAAGGAGTTTTAAGGAATTTTTCATATCACTGACCTTGCATGCAGACCTAGTTCAATTGGGCTTCAAAAGCTTATAGAGCTATAGCAGCGTTATTCACGATGTTCTTTTGATTTTTGATTTGAAGCTTCTAAATCTTGAAATCCGAGAATGTTTAAAGATTTTTCTAAATGTACTTGAAGTTGAGCCAACTTTGAGGTCACTGACCTTGCATATGATGATAAATGTGAAGTGTTAAGCTTCTAGGCATTTTGGTGCATCTTAAGATTACTGTGGCTTTGATGTGAGCAAGGTCACTAATATTGGCATCAGTAGATGAACCTCAAACTTGAGAGGTACTTTAGTAATTTTATAATAAGTACCTAGACCAAGTTCCATCCTAATCCGATCAATATTACAGGAGTTATCAACTGGACACCATTGACCAAGACACTTGTCATGATATGTCTACTGAACATGTTTCAAGGAATCTGATCCATATAACAGAGTTTATCATCTTTAAACTATCACCCAATTGGATTGCAGTATCCAAATTAATTGCGGTATGTGCCATTTTTTGTCGCGCAAGACTTGACCAGGGTAACAAGTAAACTAAATAGTTTTATTGAAATCCTATCATAATATAACAAGTTATCATTTGAAACCTCGACCAATCAGATTGAAGTATTCTCATTATGCAATCCTTTAAGATTGACCGACGTATTTGTAAAAAGTATACTGAAAAGTTTCATGGAAATCTGATACAGGAGTCAACATATGGAATCAGCTTAGATGCTACAGTAATTCCTAAATGTCTTCTGCAAGTCTTTACAATAGGATGAACCTATTGTAAAGACTTGCAGAGGACATTTTGAGGTTGTATATAAAGAGAATGAGAAACGATTTCAGAGAGGTCGGAATGGATAGAAAAAAATTCATGACAATAAAACAGTTCCAATGGCAAAGACATAATAATTGGATTCAATGATAAAAATTCTTAAAGTTGATTGAATGGGGTTTAATGTCCAAGTCAAGAATATTTCACTTATGTCAAAACATCACCATCTAAAGTGGCAGAAATTTTTATCATTGCAATGCACAGGAAGGGTTCTTTAACATGCCACAGAGCATCAGTTTTAAAGGTCTCTTTGGAAGGACCATGTGATTTTCATTTCTAAATTTATGCCAAATGCTTGGCGGAAGAACGCTCAATACCCATTTTCAAGTTTTGGTCAGATAAACCCACGACCTTCCACATACGAAGCAAATGCTACCAACTGAGGCACTGTAGCAATCCCAGAGTTGCAGTTCGACACTAAACAGTTACCAATACAACCAATACGGTTTTCTGTTGTACTATCAGTACAGCTTGTATAATTCAATAAGAAGCAATGTTAGGCACTTAGCCCTGCCATCTACCAATTTAACCAATTGCTAACCCTAGAGAAGGACCCTATCATATCAATATTTACAGTACTTAACTAAACAACACACAAACCTTTTTTAATTTTATTTTATTAAGAGCATCATGATGCTCCAATGTAATGTACATGATACACGAAATTGAAACGAGATGACATAATGACATGATTTAGACAATGGCTCCTGTATCCTTCAGGATTATATATATTGTATAAAAACACCTAACAATGTCACAGTGATTAGAGGAATTAGATGCACAAAATGATAAAAATGTGGTCATCAGACACCACTCCTCGACTATCTGAAGTAATGCAGTCAGAGTGGTTTGAAACCCCAATTTAATACCAGAAATACCTTGGGATTGGAAATTACCAGTGACATATCAACCACTCATGTTGTCTTGCAAAATAGATGTTTACAAATTTTCACATATTGACCATCTTTGGCAGAGATTTAAGACTCGAACCATCTTGTTTTTATAAGTATTCCAACATGGATTTTCTCCTACCAAAAATTTTCGATGATCAAACACCATATCTTCCAGTGATGTCAAATTTTGGAAGTCTTAATTTTTTTCAGTCCACATTTATTTTCTACAACATCTATCGAGTAGAAGTTACTACTCCATATTTATTTATCCCCATATTTACAAAATCTAACAATCATCAAAGTTTTTATAAAGTTTTCATCGTCTCTTCTGGAACACATTTCCTCCTCGTCCACCACCAGGCCCACCTCGTCCCCGACCTCTTGCAGCTGAAATTAACACAAAAGAAAACTTCAATATAACCATAAATATGACTGAATTTAATGGGGTTAGCCGCTCTACCACAATGTGATGCCCCTAATGTTTGTGCAAAACAATTATTTTCATTGGATATGACGTAATCACATGATTTGACGTTTTCCCTTAAACACAACTTTATTCCAGGAATTTGCAACCAAAACATTTTCCATAACATTGACATTTAACACAAACATTATATATATATATAACTTTATTGCTTTAAGGCCTCCAGCCCATGGCATTATAAGATATACATTCAACAAATGGCGTGTTAAATAATGTTACAAATGTATTATAATACATAATAAATGTTATATACATATGGTTAATTATTACAATTATCAATAACTTCTTTTCTCCTTTTAAAGGCATAGAAAATAAACATGCTGACTTGTTGTAGTAGTTTGACATTTTGTGTCGACATAATTATAATAAACTTATTAAAAGTTGGTTTTAAAAAATATTTTGGTAAAAGAAACTTCTTCCTGAGATCACTGTATGTTTTACAGATAAGTAAAAATTGATATTCATCTTCCACACAACCGGAATTACATATAACACAAACTCTGTCATTTCTATCAAGACCTCTGTGTCTAACCACTTCTATCATAAGGTCATGTGTACCACACCTAAAAATTGACATTGCATGTCTAAATTTACTAATTTTAATTTGATCGAGGTATACCTCCTTTTCATATATATGTTTAAAGTTGTTATATGTGGAGGTATTGATTGTGTGGTACAGCGGCAAAGCCCATTGTTTATACTGAATGATTGATAGAATATGATTTTTAAGTTGGCTACCACTACTGGGAGAGTCAATTCTGGTTATAAGTTGCAAGTTTAGCCCCTTTCTAATGTTGAAGTTGTTAACATCACCCACTACTCCCAACAAATTTGAGTCCAGAGATTGACAGGAAGATACTTTTCTGACAAAGTGCTGTCATTCAATTCACAATTGAAGCTTAAAAATGTGTAGGTCTTTTCATAAGAGTCATTGTGGACAAATATCCGAGCGATACACAGAAAATATTGTTTGAGATTCAGTACTTGCGTATTAAACATGTGATCCGACTAGACTAATCCCATAAATTAAGCCTTTAGTGGCTGTAAATATCTATCCATTGTGGTAGCTCAGTTGGTAGAGTGCTCACTCCGTAAGTGGGAGGTTGTGGGTTCGATCCCCGGCCGGGTCCGACCCAAGACTTGAAAGTAGGTAGTGACTGTTCTTTCGCCAAGCACTTGGCATTACGAAATGAAAGTCACAGTTCTTTCGGATGCGAGCTTAAAATAAACGAGGTCCCAGGTCACGGTGAACTTGGCATGCTAAAGAACCCTGCTGTAAAATGCCATCAGCGCAATGCACAGGCAAAATTTTGGCACCTTCGTCTATAGCTGGCAACGTCTCGATATAAGGGAAATATTCTTGACTGGGACGTTTAACACCATTATTCAACTCGCTGTAAATATCTAAATTAATCTACTAAATTCCTCCTCCAAACTATTGGCACAACCGTTTTGAAATAAAAGAATATAAATTACAGATTGCTCCTGGAATTGATCTTCAAAATAACAAAACAAATAGTTTGGCTGTGTATACCGAGGCATCAGTGTTTTAACTTTTAAGGTCTCTTCCAAAGGACCCAGTGGCTTTCATTTCTAAATGCCAAGTGCTGGTCACTACCCATTTTTAAGTCAGACCTGTCAGCGGTTCCAACCCAGACCTTCGACATACACAGCAAGCATTGTACAACCTACGAACTACCATAGTGGTACCAGGAATACATGTTGATGTAAGCAACATTGTGGTACTTATTTCCCATCACTTATTTTGTACACATAGAAACCCTGCATTTAATATTGATTTGACAATAAAAACAAATTAATAACAAGCTCTGTGCGAGATCCTTGTTGAAAATATGGGGAAATTTGAACTATTTTGTTGAAAAGATGGGGAAATTTGAACTATTTTGTTGAAAATATGGGGAAGTTTGAACTATTTTGGGACAATGAACGTAGAAGAATCTTTAAACATTGAAACTCTCTTTATTTGAGTTGACGAGTTTTTACCAATAGTATATTCATTTAATGCATTATTAACCTTGTGCTCTTAAGATTGCAGACTTTCCTCTTCCGGCACCACCGCCACCCGAACCTCTACCCATCACTCTTTTGAACATTGGTGCATTCTTTAACATGTCTGGTAAAATGAGAAATCTGATTTTGCTTCCTCTAATGAAAACATTTTCTAGTTGTGCAACTCTTCCGTCTCTGTATGTGACAGTTATTGCAGACATTTGACAGTTCATGTTGTCTTCGGCTTCCACAAGTTTTCCTCTGTAGACTTCGCCGGTAGTAGTTTCACATGTAACTATGTGTCCTTCTGCTTCATGCAACACTTTAATGGGCACACCAATCGACATATTGACAAATCAAGATCAAACAGTCACAAAACTGAAAGTTTTAAACCTGTACTTATCTGTCGATGAGTCGGATTGTTTAGGTACCCTCACAAAAATTATGGCAAACAATGGCGCCCAACGCTGTACTTGCGTTTCCGTTTTGGAACTCTTTTGTGTCTAATAAATGACTGCTCCCTTTTGTTAATGTGTAAAATGCTAAGTTCGAGTATAATTTATTTCATAAAAATATACCAAATAGAATGGATCATTTATATATTAAAAAAATTTAATTAATGTGAATTTTTTTTAATTTATTATAATTTTATTGAGTAACAATGAACAGTCCTTTGGATTAACTCCCTTGTATTTAAGGTCACCTGGTACACATAGAAGTGTCAACACAAAAAATTGTAAGAATTAATTGTAAGCTTATCATTATTTAAATGTCATTTAGAGTCAACGAGTGTAAAATTACCAAGCGTAACAAACAAGAAAGTAAAATTCCAATTAAATGGAACCTATGCACTTAAAATCTTCAAATTTATCTCTATTATTACCTAGACTGTACCAACTTTGAGAGTGAACTTCATCCAATTTAAAATAGGAAAAGAAAATCAAATTAAATTCCCTTAGTTACACATGTGCCATTTTGGTATATCTTCCTTGCATGTAGGTGACACTTTAGTATGGTTAAGGACAATAGATACAATGAAATTTTCTTGACTCCAAAATACTGAAGAGTTGTAAATCCTTCTGTCATATGTCTGTCCACCTTAAGTTACATCCTGAATTACCATGGTCATCAGTTGTGGTTATGATAATAGATTATATTGTAGGATTTCAAATTTTAAATGAATTGTCGACAAATTTTAACTTCAAGTATTAAACCAGCTCTACTGGCAATGTGTAGCAAGATGCAGGGTCAAACTGGGGATGAAACGCAGGACCTCCCACACTCTAGGCGAGTGCGCTGCCATCGGTGCTATGCAGACTGCTACATTCCCTCCTGTTATTTTTTAGTTTTCCATCGTCCCAAGTGGGAAATCTCACCCAAAATCCTACTAATGGACTTAATAGGACCTGCAATTGCTAGTGCACCATTTTAAAGGGCCACACTGGTCACCAAACTGTAACAAGAAGGAGAAAACATGGAGGGTCAGACTAGGGAATGAACCCAGGAACTCCCACACTATAGGCTAGTGCTCTATCAACTGAGCTACCCAAACCATGTGAACCACTATATGCTATTTAAAGGTTTACCCATAGACCCTGCAGTCAGTAGAAGTGGCCAGTATCATTTTAGACTCCAAATACCTCGTATAATCAGAGTTGCCAACTGCCCTGTAACCTGAATTCCCGCTGACCCGCAAAGAAGGGGGCTTACCTGCAAATGACCATAGAGTTTGAGGATTTGCTGTGTTCATTCATTACCAGTGGAATCCATCTGTAATCACACCATATTTTTAATCTAATTTTCAATTCTTGTGGGAGGGATGCACCCAGACCCCTCTCCTTTCGGTGGATTTCGGTCGGACACGCAATTACAAAAATAGGGTTGGCAGCTCTGTAAAATTGAGACTTGAACTAGAAAAATTTTCAACATTGATAACTGGATTTTTTGTTCATATCATGTGTTAACATGCCCAACTCTAGATTCTGTCACTTATATATCAAAAGAGTTAGTTCAGATGGTGGAGGAAAATGGAGTACTCTGAGAAAACTACTGATCTTCGACAATCATAATGACAAACCTTCTCATGTCTGTCTGAGTGGAATTCAAACCCAGACAGTGAGACACAATGTCAGACATTCCTTATCAGTAGTGCTCGGACCAAAATTGTGGAAATTAAAATATTTTTTTGATGTTGAAATGAAAAAAATAGAAGTAACATACCAAAATATATTTTAGAGATTTGTTGAAAGTGCCACCAAACACTGCTATTTTCTCAACTCCATGGAACCCATAGTTCCATAAACAATACCAAAAAGGAGTGTGGTAGTCCTGTAATAAGTAATCAATAATGACTGGTCTTTCTTTGAAATACAGCACTGGAATTTGGAAATGAAGTCAGTGATCATTTGGTTATGACCTTAAACTGATGGCACATGTCCTGTTTTTTTTGTACAACAGAATGAATTACAATCACTGAACTTTGCACCTAAATCATTACAAATTCCTGCTGTTTCACGTTGAACTTGTGCTGTCTGAATTAACTTGACAGGGTGTGCAGCTTTAATAACATTAGAATTCTTAAGACATTTTTTTTTCTATATTTCAGCAAAATTTAGATCTCAAAAAAACTTGAAAGCATGAAGGATGGAACAAAGAACAGAGACTTCAAGCAATATTCTTAGAGTGGCACTAACCACAGGAAGTTCTGACAGTATTAATATGGCGGCATCATTTAAAGCATCGCAGAATGAATTGAAAACACCTGAAATTTTAAACGGGTATGAAATCATCAGTAATAAGAATATGAGTGACATTAGAACTCCTTCTAAACTTGAAAACAACAAACTGGTTAAATTCACAAAAGTTGTTCTAGACAATGAAGAAATGAAAAAAGATCCAGTATTTCGGGTAGTAACACCTTCTTATGGTAAGGGTAGTGAAGGAAGAAAGGATTTAAATGAAAGAGATCAAGAAGAAAAAGTGGGTGTGGCAACCGATGCAATATGGGAGGAGGAGGAAAATAGGCGGAGTCATGGGATGGATGTCACCATGACTGGAGAAAATGTGGGTGTGGCAACCAATGTTATATATGGGGAAGATAAAAATAGGTGGAGTTGTGGGATGGAGGTTCATAGGTCTGGAGAAAATATGGGTGTGGTGACTGATGCTACATGTGAAGAGGAGGAAAATAGGCAGAAACAGGGAATGGATGTTACAAGAAATGTGGGCGTGGCATTGGATGCTACATGTGAGGAAGATGAAAATAGGCAGAGTCAGGGGAAAGATGTTACCATGTCTAAAGAAAATGTAGACATGGCAAAAGATGTTTTATGTGAGGATGCTGAAAATACCGATAACCAGAATCAGAGGACAGAAGTTACGATGTATCTAGACATATCATGTGACACAGTTTCTGAAGATGACAGCCAATCAGATTCTACAAAGTGTTATTTCAATCAGGATGAACAAAGAATTGATTCTAGAAATAATTTTAAAATGGCAAAAATGAGTATGAATGAAGAAATAAAAAATCTGAAAAATATGAAAACCACACCATCACCCATCAAAAAGGAGGAGGATGGAATTTCAGCAGCAGATGTAAAAAGTCGGCCCAAACCTTACAAGAATAAAAAGGGACGATTCGCTAAGCAGCGTAAGTACAGCGAGAAGCAGCAAAAGTATTTTTTTAGATCAAAAGATAACCAATCACTAAAGACACAAAATAATCCAACAGAAAATGGTGACCATCAGTATACCCAGAGCGAAGAAAAAAATGGACAAGAAACCAACAGTCCCAAGCCGATAGAAAATTTTTCATCAAAAAGAAAAAGAAAATATGGAGATAGTGTTAAATGCAAATTTTGTAATTATTATCATCTTAAAAATTCTTGTTTACTTTTTGTTTTAAAAAATCTAAAAGAAGACCGTTCATCTTGTGCTAATAGTGGAATTTTATCCCTGATATCACTACCAAGTCAGCTGACATTGAAATTTACATCAGAAAGCCATGGGATAAGTGTGTATGCATCAGAATTGATTCGTATTGGTACCCAGTTTGGTCCAGTTTTAGGTATTCCGTTGGAATTTAAAGATTTGACCCCTATCATGGATTTTACTCATGTCTGGATTTCAACTTGTGAAGACGGGAATGATGCTGAGTATTTAAGTACTAAAGATGAAATGCAGAGTAACTGGTGCAGGTCAGTATAAACTTGTGTTATGATAATTATTATCTGCCTTTTGAAGAAAGAGGGGATGTTAAATTCTAGTTTCTGTCCATTCCTTCCAGTCATCTGTCTGAAATTCTTGTCTGCACAAATTCTCTAAAACCATGAAGCACTATTTCATGAAACATAACGCAAAGCATCAAAATTGATGGAAGATGTGAATATCGTTAACCCGAGTTGGTTTGCTCATTTTCCTGAGAGTTATTGCCCTTTGAATATAAGTGTAAATCCCCCCAAAAAAAGAACCTGCTGGCTGGGGATCCTACTTAACTGAATCTACTTGTTATTCTATAGTGCAGGCTAGTATCGGTTGAAAATTAAAAGGAAAGCTATCTGCTTACAAATAATTTGTTGATGCAAGGATATTGCAGGCCTAGACCTATCAAGGCTCTCAAAAAGTTTGATGGCCGTCACCACAATATTGTTGATAAGTATGATGTCTCTGTATTAAGAAATTACCTTGGAGATATTTTTGACGTCCCATAGTTCCATGTTCCTTTCATTCCCAATTTTCATTACATATGTGGCAGAATTAGCTACCATAACTAAACAGGAGGTACTTACCTTTGTGGAGCACCCAGTCTCACTTACTTAGTGGAATTTCACATGTTTAACCTAATTTGCCATTTTCAAAGTGTTTACTTTGCTTTTGGATGTTGGCTTGGTCATGGATTGATATTTTTGTTTTTACTTTGCTTTGGGATGGTGGTTTGGACATGGATTTGTATGTTTGGTTTTACATGTACTTTGCTTTGGGATGGTGGTTTGGACATGGATTTGTATGTTTGGTTTTACTTTGCTTTTGGATGGTGGCTTGGTCATGGATTGATATTTTTGTTTTTACTTTGCTTTGGGATGGTGGTTTGGACATGAATTGATATTTTTGTTTTTACTTTGCTTTTGGATGGTGGCTTGGTCATGGATTTGTATGTTTGGTTTTACTTTGCTTTTGGATGGTGGCTTGGTCATGGATTGATATTTTTGTTTTTACTTTGCTTTGGGATGGTGGTTTGGACATGGATTTGTATGTTTGGTTTTACTTTGCTTTTGGATGGTGGCTTGGTCATGGATTGATATTTTTGTTTTTACTTTGCTTTGGGATGGTGGTTTGGACATGGATTGATATTTTTGTTTTTACTTTGCTTTGGGATGGTGGTTTGGACATGGATTTGTATGTTTGGTTTTACATGTACTTTGCTTTCGGATGGTGGTTTGGACATGGATTTGTATGTTTGGTTTTACTTTGCTTTGGGATAATGATTTGGACATGTTATTGGTTATTGTTATTGGTTTAAAGGTCAACATATTCAGTAAAACTTGTATTATAATCTTATCCCATGGTGCAGGTCACTGTGACAGCATGTATTCAGTAAAACCTACTTTATAGTTACATGTAAATACCTTGCTGTTGGATAGTATAATTAGTACAAACTGTATTATAAGTCAAATGTTAAATTTTTCTGTCTGGCTCCATAAATCTTGAACAGTATGAAGGATTTTAATGATCTTTGCTATATTTAGAAGATGTGCAAAGCACAATTGCAAGGGAGTCCATGTCAAAGGTCAAAGGTCAAGGTCATCGCATGAAGAAGGTTTATGTTAACATTTCTATGTCTGCTTCATGATTAAATGGTAGGATGGATTTTAATGACACTTGTAATGAATGTTTGTCAAAATTCAGAAGATGTGCAGAGACCAATGATGAAGGTTCAGGTTAAAGGTCAAGGTCACAGCATGCAGAAATTAAAATTTTTAGGTCTCTTGTTAATATTTCCATGTCCACTTCATAACAGTATGAAGGATTTTAATGAAATTTTTGTTATTTTTAGAAAGTGTATGAAAATCAGGGTCAAAGGTCAAGGTCACATATCTGTGTCTGCTTCACAATGTTTAAAAGTGTCTAAGGAATTTTAATGAAACTTAATTTAACGTTTGTCATATTGTGCAGATCAGGAGGACATCAGGGTAGTTTTCCACAAACACCATCTTCAAGCAGTGGTTTTTTTTCAGAGGGAGGGGGATTTTCAAAAGTCTAAAACACCATAACTCCATTTTTTTGCATTCATTTAATGTTAAATATATGGCCCACTAAGGTGTCAACAATGGTTCCAACCATTTGGCAAAATTAGGGGTGTATGGCCCGATTGCCCCTTTTAGAATGAACACTGAAGCAGTAAGACCTTCATATTACACAATGAAATCTGCATACATGTGGACAAATATGTCATGGGCATATAATGCACTCTTAATTAATATCCTAAACTCAATTTGTCCAAATAAATACATGTAATAAAATGCGGTTCTGAATTCGAATAAAAATACTTTTATTACAATGTTTTTACCAAAACATTTGTCTAAAAATTAATAATTTTTTAATAAATGATCAAATACTATATTGATTTTTAATGAAAAGTATTTTAAATATATATTTCAATATATTTAAGAATTTTACTTTTCATTTTTTAGGTACCTGAGGTCATCTTTTTATTTAGAAGAATGTAACACAGTCAGTTTTGTACACAATAAACAAGTGTTCTTTACCACTAGGAGAGACATACCTCCAGGTATATAGTAAAATTTTCTTATAATGTCACTCATCATCTTTATCACCTCACCTACAGGCATAATATTTGAAGTCTCAAATTCTATTTCTCTTCACTCTACTACACTTCACTCCACCCTACTTGGCTCCAATTCACTCCATTTGGCTCTAACCCACTTCAATCCACTCCAGTCTGGTCCTGTCCAGTCCAGTCCAGTCCAGTCTAGTCCACTCCAATCCAGTCCACTCCACTCCAGTCCACTCCAGTCCAGTCTAGTCCAGTCCAGTCCAGTCCAGTCCAGTCCAGTCCAACCCATTCCAGTCAATAAACACAGTTCAATCCATTTTAATCCAATCATGTCTGATTCATTACACTCCACTTCAATCCACTCCAGTCCAGTCCGTTTCACAGTCCAACCCACTCTACTCCAATCCATTCCAGTCCAGTCCATTTCATAGTCCAATCCACTCCAGTCCAGTCCATTTCACAGTCCAACCCACTCTACTCCAATCCACTCCAGTCCAGTCCATTTCACAGTCCAACCCACTCTACTCCAATCCATTCCAGTCCAGTCCATTTCACAGTCCAATCCACTCTACTCCAATCCAGTCCATTTCACAGTCCAATCCACTTCTCCAATCCATTCCAGTCCAGTCCATTTCACAGTCTAATCCACTCTACTCCAATCCATTCCAGTCCAGTCCTTTCACAGTCTAATCCCTATACTCCAATCCATTCCAGTCCAGTCCATTTCACAGTCCAATCCACTCTACTCCAATCCATTCCAGTCCAGTCCATTTCACAGTCCAATCCACTCTACTCCAATCCACTCCAGTCCAGTCCATTTCACAGTCCAACCCACTCTACTCCAATCCACTCCAGTCCAGTCCATTTCACAGTCCAATCCACTCTACTCCAATCCACTCCAGTCCAGTCCATTTCACAGTCCAATCCACTCTACTCCAATCCACTCCAGTCCAGTCCATTTCACAGTCCAACCCACTCTACTCCAATCCACTCCAGTCCAGTCCATTTCACAGTCCAATCCACTCTACTCCAATCCACTCCAGTCCAGTCCATTTTACAGTCCAACCCACTCTACTCCAATCCATTCCAGTCAGTACATTTCCAATCCAATCCAATCCTTTCCACTCGACTTCAATCTACGTAACTCAACGCCATAATTCACAATGGGTCCAATTTGGACCTATTTCATTTCTGAATAATCATCTCTAATACATAAATACTCTGAATTTGAATGTTATGATGAATTTTGGTGTGTAGATAAGCATGTTTATGTCGTATGTTTTCTTAATAGCTCCATGTTCCTGTCACTCTCAATTTTGATTACATGATTATACATGTGGCGGGCGAACCTAGCAAAAGAAGAGGACAAGCTTATCCCTCCAGAGCACTTCCTAACTTCCCTGGTGGAAGTTCACATGTTTACCTAAATGGGGTTGGCCACTGTACCATGTGATACCCTCTAACGTTTGTGCGGAACACTTATTTCCAATGGATATGGAATCGACGTTTTCCCGTGAAAACGACGTCATTCCGGGAATCTGTGATGTTGACGTTTTCCAAAACGTTCCGCACAAACGTTAAGAGGTATTGATCACGTGGTACGGCAGCAAACCCCATTGTCAGTTGTAACCTGGATCAATTTTGAATTGGAATATTGTTGGATTTCATTGTTAAGGTATACTGTAAAGGTTTATATCAAATACACAAAAAAATGAAGGCCCCAAACAAAATTTATTTTTACAAAACACATTTCCACAAAATTTATCTCAATGATTTTTTTTAAAATAACAAAACCATGATGGCTTAACCCCATGAATATATAAATTTGATTTTTTTTATCTTTCCTTTTTTACAGGTGAAGAACTAGTAATATATCACTTGTATTATGAACATTTAAGTGCTACCTCAGTATATGCCAAACTATTCGCAGATGGCGAAACAAATAGGTACTGTATTCGTTGTAAACATCAGTTCGACAGTTGGGCGAATTACGCCACACATATAAAAATTTTCCACCCTAAAGGATCCATGATGATGAAAAATGAGTGTAAGGAATGTGGGTTGATTTTATTTTCAAACAACGAACTAACTAAACATTGCAAAATCGAACATGAGGGTCGAGGAGCGTTCATCTGCCAAGAAGAAAATTGTGGACGACATTTTACGAATTTTGAACGGCTTAAATATCACCAGAAACTTCAACATTTCCCTGAAGGAAATTATAAGTGTGAACTGTGCGATAAAGTTTTTCCGAATCCATTAAAACGTAAAAACCACGTTCGATGGGTTCACTCGCAGAGTGTGTTTAAGTGTAATATATGTGATAAGCAATTTAAAAGACGAGAATGTTTATTTCGTCATGAAAAAATCCACGGAACAAATTTCAAATTTTGTTGTGATCGATGTGGTAAGCAGTGTAGAGACAGGACTAACTTAAAGGTACATCTGTTGACGCACTCTAAAATTAAACCTTTCCAGTGTCAAGAAATAGAATGTACTGCAGGCTTCACGACGAAACAGTGCTTACAAAACCATTACAAAAAATCTCATAATTACACCGATGAAAATCTGCCGGAAATTATCAGAAGTGTGCCATTTACAGAAGAGGCTCATGGGAAACAAAATGAATTGGAACAGTTTGAAAATTTACTTCAAAGTGTGCCACTAACACTGGAGCCTCATTGATCACTAAATTAATTGAATTTAAATTTTGGTCTAGAAAATTTTATTCATAAAAAAGCTGTTGAAGCGTGAAAGTCATTGCAATTGAACATAAAAAGGTTATTTCAGAAACATTTTTTATTGACCCAATTTTTATGAATTATGAAAATAAGGCATTATTTCAAACCAATTTCTTTAAAATAATCTTGTTAGAACAAAACAAAATTTGGTAAATAAGATCCTTATTTAATGCAGAAATGTCAGATTGCCACCATTCAGATACAAACAGATACATAGCCATTACAGATTTATTTATAGACTGATTTAGTTCAAATTAATATATATATATATATATATATATATATATATATATATATATATATTATATAAAGTCCCGGTAAATGTATAGCCATTTAACATACAGGATATGACATAATTTTTTGAAAAATATTTTGTTGACCTAATTTTCACTTATTATGCAAAGGAGTTATTGTTTTTAGTCTTTCAAAAATCTTCTCTAAAACTTCTAAAACTGGTCTAAAAGACAAAAAGAATAAAAATATTTATGATGATCCTTGCTTCATACAAAAAGCACTGGGACAAATTAAATTATCTTAATTGTGGAAAATCCTTGAATAACTATTTAAAATTGTGTCTGGAGTGGCTGTTGATGAATCAAAAGTACATGTATAAGTTGACACAGGCCATTATTGGGCATTTTGTTTTTGTTATATTTTTGTTAGTGTTACATATTTAATGTTTAATTTTATTTTTCTTTATTTTACATATTATGTAATGTATTTAATGTTTTTGTCACAAAACAATATACATTATATAGATAATCAAAATACATTTAAATATATTAAATGATTATTATTATAAATGCATTTATATTGTTCTTTTTGCATTTGTTCATGTCCAAGTTCGGGATAAATATCAATTTTAAATAGCTCATCTGTGCCAAAAGCTATCTACAGTTCACAACAGACTTCTTCTCTGGAACCAGTAAAGCAATGATAATGAAACTTGACAGATGTTTCCTATTCTGAACCCTTTCATATTTATGAAGCTGGTTGACCTTGACTGTCATTCTGTGTCACAGTGACCTTAAATAATAAAACCTTTACACATTTTCCTTGTCATGATTCAAAAAGCTTGAATCTTTATATATAGCACCAGTGAATAAAGCCCTACAAAGTTTGTGAAGCTGGTTGACCTTCACCTTCATTCAAGGTCATAGTGACCTTAAAAAATAAAACCTTTACACACCTTTTTCTGTCATGGATCAAAAGGTCTAAAAGCTTGAAACTTCATAAATGTAGCATCAGTGAATAAAGCCCTACAGACTTTGTGAAGCTGGTTGACCTTGACTGTCATAGGTTTTTGACTGACTCTCTAATTTCCTCCATCATTCCAGAACAGACCACTTTGATCTTGACTTGGATGCAAAACTCAATTAATCTACTCCACTTTTGACTTGAAAGAACAACCAGTTTTAGAAGATGCCAAGCCACAGAAATACTCAGTGATGTAGTTAAAACATGACAAGGAGAAGGCTAAATGTTGAGATGTCAAGATAATTTGTAATGAGCTCGCTCTAGTCTGGTAAGGTATGTGTTACAGCGTAGTTACAGCGTAGTTGATAAGTATAATGTAATCATGTTTAAGAGCTAAGGTTGACTGGTTGGTAGAGATTGCATCCCTTGATCTTGGGTTTGAATCCCACTTGAGACAAATCAGTGTGAAAAAGATTTTATCATTTCTCTTCCAAAGGTCAAAGTTTTCTCTGGACACTCCAGTTTCCTCCACCATTCCAAAACTGACCACATTGATATATGTGAAAGAATCTTGATTTGGGTGTAAAACTCCATTACATCACTCTAAAGATTAGACTTGGAAGAACAACCTTGGTTGAAGAAGATGCCAAGCCACAGAAATACTCATTGATGTACTTAAACATGACAAGGAGAAACTAAACGTTGAGATGTCAAGATAATTTGTATTGAGCTCACTCAAAGGGTATGTGTTACAGCCAGTTGATAGGTATAATATAATCATGTTTAAGAGCTAAGGGTGACTAGTTGGTAGACATTGCATCCCTTGATCTTGGGTTTGAATCCTACTCGAGACAAATCAGCGTGAAAAAGTTTTGTCATTTCTCTTCCAAAGGTTAAAGTTTTCTCTGGACACTCCAGTTTCCTCCACCATTCCAGAACTGACCACCTTGATATATGTGAAAGAATCTTGATTTGGTGTAAAACTCCATTACATCACTCTATTCTTTTAGACTTTGAAGAACAACCATGGTTGAAGAAAATGCCAAGCCATAGAAATACCTGCTGATGTAGTTATACATGACAAGGGGGAAGTCTCAAAGTTGAGATGTCATGATAATTTGTAATGAGCTCACTCTAGTTGGGGTATGTACTGTATACTTGTTTAATTCTGCTGAGAATAAGTTTCCCTGTTCAGACACTTTTACTTATTCAGGGGTATTAAATTTCCCTATGCAGTAGCCAATGTTAACCATTTTCTGTACAGATTATCTTAGTCTATGTCAAATGAATGAATACTACATGAAAATATTCACTTTGTATTTAATTTTGCGCTATAAAGTCAAACTGCGAATATAGCGAAATTAAATCCCCAGTGAATAAAAGCAACTATACAGTATATAAGTAAAAACAAAGAAAGAATTTGTTTAAATATACACTTTATTCTACAAACATGTATAATTTAATTCACAAATTATAACCTGAATTTGATCAAGTTACACATTCACATTATCAATTGTTTTGTTTTTTACACAGATCATTCATGAGACAAATTAAATTTAGAGTTGGTTTATGTACACTTATTTACATTACAATGATATTTACAAAAAAAAAACCTGGAAAACCCAGTCGTCGTAACAGCAGCAGAAGCACATCTAGTCCATCAGAAAATTTTATATTGGACATACCATCATGGATGTCCACATCAAGGTATGACATACCAAAATGGAGGTCCACACCAAACGGATGTCCATACAATGGTATGATACACCAAAATGGATGTCAACATCAGGGTATGACATACCAATATTGAGGTCCAGACCAATGTATGACACATCAATATGGACATCCACACCAGGGTATGAAACACCAATATGGACGTCTAAACACTAGGGTATGGGCATCCATATCAGGGTATGACACATCAACATTGACGTACACACTACAGTACGACACACCAATATTGTTGTACACATTAGGGTATGACACACCAATATTGACATACACACTAGGGTATGACACATCAACATTGACGTACACACTACAGTACGACACACCAATATTGTTGTACACATTAGGGTATGACACACCAATATTGACATACACACTAGGGTATGACACATCAACATTGACGTACACACTACAGTACGACACACCAATATTGTTGTACACATTAGGGTATGACACACCAATATTGTTGTACACATTAGGGTATGACACACCAATATTGTTGTACACATTAGGGTATGACACACCAATATTGACATACACACTAGGGTATGACACATCAACATTGACATACACACTACAGTACGACACACCAATATTGTTGTACACATTAGGGTATGACACACCAATATTGACATACACACTAGGGTATGACACATCAACATTGACGTACACACTACAGTACGACACACCAATATTGTTGTACACATTAGGGTATGACACACCAATATTGACATACACACTAGGGTATGACACATCAACATTGACGTACACACTACAGTACGACACACCAATATTGTTGTACACATTAGGGTATGACACACCAATATTGACATACACACTAGGGTATGACACATCAACATTAACGTACACACTAGGGTATTAAACACCAATATGGATGTACACACTAGGGTATGACACACCAATATTGATGTACACACTAGGGTATGACATACCATCATGGATGTCCACACTAGGGTATGACACACCAATATTGTCGTACACATTAGGGTATGACACATCCATATTGACGTACACACTAGGGTATGACACACCAATATTGTTGTACACATTAGGGTATGACACACCAATATTGTTGTACACACTAGGGTATGACACTAACATTGACACACACACTACAGTACGACACACCAATATTGTTGTACACATTAGGGTATGACACATCCATATTAACGTACACACTAGGGTATAACACACCAATACTGACATACACACTAGGATATGACACACCCATATTAACGTACACACTAGGGTATAACACACCAATATTGACATACACACTAGGGTATGACACATCCATATTAACGTACACACTAGGGTATAACACACCAATATTGACACACACACTATGGTATGACACACCAAAATTGATGTACACACTACGGTATGACACACCAATATTAACGTACACACTAGGGTATGACACACCAATATTGATGTACACACTAGGGTATGACACATCAACATTAACGTACACACTAGGGTATTAAACACCAATATGGATGTACACACTAGGGTATGACACACCAATATTGATGTACACACTAGGGTATGAAACACCAATATGGATTTACACACTAGGGTATGACACACCAATATTGTCGTACACATTAGGGTATGACACATCCATATTGACGTACACACTAGGGTATGACACACCAATATTGACGCCCACACTACGGTATGACATACCCATATTGATGTACACACTAAGGTATGACACACCAATATTGACGCACACACTAGGGTATGACACACCCATACTGACGTACACACTAGGGTATGACACTAACATTGACATACACACTACAGTATGACACACCAATATTAATGTACACATGAGGGCATGACATCAATATGGACGCCCACAGTAATATGGACATCCACATCAGGTTATGACACAACAATATGGACGTTCACATCAGGTTATGACACAACAATATGGACGTCCACACTAGGGTATGACAGGTTAATATAGACACCCACACATATGCTCTACTGCACTTCATACAGGCGAGCTTAAAATCATATGACAACAAATTTACACATACATAAATTATTGCATTGAAATATGATAAAATTTCTTTTTAAAGTACATGTACAAAAATTATGTTATTACATCATGAACCAATGCACACTTTATCGTAAGTTTAAAATCAGACGCACCTTCACTGTAATGTTCAAAGAGTAAAGTACACAATCAGTTAACAATTTTCACCAATTTGTAGTATGGTCATTACAATAGATGAAAAGTGCTGCATTGCTTTATGGTATATTTTGGGGTGATGGAGTTATTGTCAACCATCCTAAAATCGAGAGCATCCTAGATTCGAGGCCATTTTTGTTTTCAGTTTATTACACGCGAGTATCGTCTCTGCAGTGACGATTTCATGTATTAAAGACAAAATTTAGGTATTTACTGTGAAACTATCCAGAAAAATCAGTTGTCTATTTTTCAGCTCTCAAATTCTTGTTGCGTTAGCAAATTTTGTTCGTTTTCTATTAGAGTCTCGAATCACAGACGGTCGAGGATACCGTAAATTTGCTGGCCGAAGAAATAAGAAAAATGATTAAAATTTTCAATCTTAAAAATTTAATGGTGTATAAAAGGTATGTTACCAGCACGTCTCCTTGTCATTGTTATGCAATTTTTATTACATAAACATTCGTTTTTTTTATTCCATTCACCAGTCATAAAAAAAAAAAGACTTTACCCTGTGACCAGTGTAGCGGAAAAAATTGACAGCACATGTGGAGGTCACAAAATATAAATTGGTACAAATTTAATTAATAACAAAATATCAGACTTTTTAATCCTAATTATTTAATACGAATTGCATTTCTTTGAAATTAACGTCTCGATATAATGAAATATTCTTGACTGGGATGTAAAACCCTATTCAATTGATCAATCTTTAAAATTATTTTTGGGATCAAATATGACTTTGAAGAGATATAACATATGTATAAATAAATCTTCAGTTGCCATAGAATATGGTATCATTAGAAATATTTTAGCAGCTGTTTTTGTGTTCTGAACTATTTTATGTGTCACAATTGTATGACTTCATTAAAATTATTAGATGTTTCATTAAACAATACCATTTCCAATTGTCCCCAAACAAACCTCAAACTGCTAAATCCGTGGTTTTCTAACCATGTGCATGATCAAAATATAAATCGCAAAAAATACCACATCTACTCCAACCAAATATTATTCTTGTAAAGTTTCGTAATGATCTCTTAAATAGTTTTCAAGAAATGTGGCAGAAAAGTGTTTGCAAAAGAAATGTTTTAAACAATATATGCCCCTCCTTCAGCTGCCCTCCTTCCATTTCATTCGGGGGACTTAATAATAATGGCACACTTTAATGGATTTTCAACATATTTTAATTTTAAAAAACAATAAAATATACTACATGTATTACAATTGGGTCTTTCACGTTTTAACCAGTGGTTTTAGAATTACCCAATAACACAGAATTACCTGATGACATAAAAATGAAATGGGTTTACAAAATATTTATCGGATATCAAGTTCTCAAAAATACAAAGGCACACTGACAGACTGACAATGGCAATGACAAATCTTAACTTCTGTTGCTATTATTATTTTATGAGGTATGATAATAATTTCTGCCTAAACATTTTTAAGCAGGGCTGAGGTACAATATTCAATCATGAATTTAGAGGTATTCTTGTACCAATCTTCCAGTGTCTTTTTAACTTGTGTGTGGAGAAACTTTTTCTGCATTTTAAGCAAGGATGATGTAAAATATTTATAACTTGGAGGTATTCTAATAGCTTATGCCGATAGTCTTTATAAACTCATGAATCTAGACACTTGTGTCCAGACGCGTAAGAGGTATCCTTGAACTATATGTAATACTGCCAGCCTCTAGTTTATAGTATTTTTAACTTGAATATGGAGAAACTTGTCCAGAAGCTGATGTAAATATATGAGTAAAGAATATTCCTAAACTAATCCTGTCATAATCCAACTTATATTTTTACTTATTCATGAGTGGAGAAACTTTGCATTTTTTACTATGTGCCTGTAATATGTACACTTGGAAATAAAGCTTTAATACAATCACCAATAGATAAGATTACTATGTTTGGAATATAAGTAGCCATGGTTACGGCTACAACAATATTCCCCTTAAGCATAAGACACTTCATTCTTTTAACAATAAATGGCACAGTGATAATGTATATATAAATATCTTCTTTTAAAAATCAAATAAATGTAAAATTCAAATGAAGCAAAAAGTGTGGAAAAAATTTACAGTTCACCATCATACCATGTGATTAATACTTCTTAACTTTTATACGAACAATTTTGGAAAATGACGATGTCCCAAAATACCGGAATAACAGATTTATTACAGGAAAATGTTAAGATAAACATTGCCATATTCAATTGGAATGTTCGTCACATAATATCCTAACCAATATGGAAAAGGATTATGTCACAAATTCCCAATATTTCAATAAAATGTCAACTTATACCATTTTATATCTGTTGGAAATAATAGTTTCGTAAAAATGTTATGAGGCATCAAGTGCCATGCTGGTGATGTTTATACAAAGTTTAGGCAAGGGAATTTATTTTAAATATCATCATCAACTCTTAATATCAATTACATATAGAATCACAAATTTACAGGACTATGTGACTGATGTCTGCAGTCAATCCCGTTGCTGAATCAATACCACAATGAAACAAAAAATATTGGGGAAAAAAAAAAATAATAACAAAATTTAAAATCTGAATTTAAACAGATATATGTTAAAGAATAATTCTCTCTGTGATGGAAATTCATAGATAGAAAATGAGTAAAATTGCTATGGAAAATTTGATGGGAGAGAAAAAATAAGTAGAAAACGAATACTGAAATTCTACGAAAAAAATTTGACAGGAGAGATAAAAATAAGTAGAAAGTGAATACTGAAATTCTACAAAAAATTTTGATGGGAGAAAGAAACAAGGAAAACTGATCATGATCATAATGATGATGACATACTGTACATAAAAATATGATGTAAACATTTCATTTTATGATTTTTTCCCCCATCTTTTTTAAAAATGATTGGCCAACATTAGACTACAGTATATTTAGCACTTTGTTAACGAAAAACATTATACACAGCTGTCCACACCACCAGGACTCTTAATTTATACAGTAAAGATGAAAATCATTACACTTGCTGGTGAAAACCAGACTGAATGATGTTACTGAGGTTCAAGTTGGGTTGCCAGCATACCATGTGAAACACAATAAATAATATTTGTGCAAAACCAAACTATGAAAAATTTACGATGCAAAATATTTCTCAAAATTTTGTCATTTAAACAGGAAAAATATTATTATATGATTTGATATCCACTGTTTTGCACAAACATTATCAGACATCACATGGTAGGCTGGTTGGTGTATGCCATTTCACTTCTTCAGAATCGGAATGTGATTTTAACGAAGATCGACTATTACAAATGTCCTGATATTGTGACACATGCCTTGTGTGCCAGCAGATTTAATGCTAGGGTAAAACACGCATTTTTAAGTTTTACCGATTTACATATTTAATGACCATAATACATCACACATCATAGCCATTTAAATCAATCTCACATCCTTCATTGTCTTCTTGGCCTCCCTAACAGTTATCTCCCTTGTTTTGAACTCTTTGGTCATTTTATACAAAATATATTGTCAATTTTATAATTCATTGTCCTAAAATTTGTACTTTACTCATAAAAAGTAATCAGGTTGTGGTTTTTTGGATGGAATACCTCTGGCCTCCTGTGAAATACAAAACAAAATCATTTATAAATAGTGAAATACAAAACAAAATCATAAATAAATGTGAAATACAAAACAAAATCATTTATAAACTGTGAAATAAAAAAAATCATTTATAAATAGTGAAATAGAAAACAAAATCATTTATAAACTGTGAAATACAAAGCAAAATCATTTATAAATAGTGAAATACAAAACAAAATCATAAATAAATGTGAAATACAAAACAAAATCATTTATAAACTGTGAAATAAAAAAAATCATTTATAAATAGTGAAATAGAAAACAAAATCATTTATAAACTGTGAAATACAAAGCAAAATCATTTATAAATAGTGAAATAGAAAACAAAATCATTTTTAAACTGTGAAATACAAAGCAAAATCATTTATAAATAGTGAAATACAAAACAAAATCATAAATAAATGTGAAATACAAAACAAAATCATTTATAAACTGTGAAATAAAAAAAATCATTTATAAATAGTGAAATAGAAAACAAAATCATTTATAAACTGTGAAATACAAAAAATCATTTATAAATGTGGAATACAAAACAAAATCATTTATAAACTTTGAAATACAAAACAAAATCATTTATAAATGTGTCTTGTTACTCTCACAAATTCATCTGAAAGTAAAGCATCCACAAAATTTCTTAATTTACGGTATTTTGAATTCATTTATTGTACCCAACAGGATAAGATGAGTTTCAGATTTCCACAAATTTCCCTGCATCAGAGCTGGGTTTTTTCCCCAGCTGAAACTAAGCAGTACCTTGAGAGACCAATATTTTCACAATGTTTGTGGTGTTATTTTTAAGATTTGACCTTGTGACCTTGACTCTTGATCTAAGCACCTAAATTTGGTATGCAAAACATCATCTCATGTTTCATGTTGATTTGCATTTGTGTGCTAAGTTTGATCAAGATTTATCCATAGATATAGAAGATATTGAGTTGATGCCATATTGGGATGAAAAGCCAGTCAGGTCAGCGATTCCTAAAATTTGTTTGCGAAACGGGAGGGGGGGGGGGGATGTCATGATGTAGGTGGGAGGTTTATAATACATACCTGAGGGGCTGCTTCAAATATTGTAAAGTCTCTATCTAAGTGTTCATCTAATTCTAATATAGCTGCTACATTACCACACCTATAATAATGATTATAATAGATTATTTTAAATTCCTCCATTACCACACTTATAATAATGATTATAATAGATTATTGTAACTACTGAGCGGGACTTGAACTCACAGCAGTGAGAGACCCTGGATTTGAAGACTGATACATTAGGCCAACACAGCCTATTCTCATCGGGGGAATAAATTTGTTAAATATTTTTATTTATTAATTTTTTAATCATTAAATTAAATGTCTATCACACTGAAAATTATTTCTGATGACGATTTGTAACTAATAATCCGTGGACATTATATATCAGGTTTACTGCACATAGTCGATCCTGAGAGGTGGCCAAGATGAATTTTTCTTGTAACCTGCCAAATTACCCCACCAGCTTTCTCAATTTTTATTTTTTGGCTAAAAAGTGAGGGTTTTAGGTGAAAAAATACATTAATATTCTAAGATTTTGCATGTCCCAGCAGGGCAAGTTTTACATAATATGGGACGACCCAGACCATCCTACCCTGGAAGTAGAAGGTTAAGAGGTTTGATCCTAGACAGGACCTTGATTCACATACCTATAACAGTAGTTAGGCGCTGACCATACGGTTAAAACTGTGTCGCTAAAATGCCATTTAAAACCTTCCATAACTAACTGATGTGCACGGCAAATTAAATCTACATCATTAGCACGATTGAACTGTGATACCACATCTGATCCAAATAAATAACCTGCTCCTCTCGGACTGACTCCCCAACCCTGCATATCTGAAAATAAAGAAATAATGAATGCATGTTAAAATTTAGTATATACTAGCAGTAAGTTTAGTCCTTAATTTTGGTATATAACGATAGTCGGGTGAAGCAATGGAGTTTTATGCCTCTTATATTGAGACAGTTCAGGGATGGTGGAAGAAACAGGAATGCCAAGAGGAAACCAATCTTCAGTAAGCAAACTGACAAACTTTCTTACACTAGGATCAGCCCTGAGTGGGATTCAAACCTAGTTAGTGTATCATACTAATATCTGCCCCTGGTGAGATTTGAATCCATTTGCTGAGAGGCAGTGCGATCAACAAGTGCATGTTTTAAACTGTTTGAGATCCCTACACAAGAATAGGAAAAATAATTTGAACGGTGTAAAAAACAGAGACCATTCAATTTTTTTCCTTCCTACTTTTGAGGAGGAGTAGGAGATGTAATGGTGTTTTATGCTCCAGTCAAGATTATGTCACTTATATTGAGACTGATCAGTTCTGAAATGGTGGGGAAAACCAGAATACCTGGAGAAAACTGCCGACCTTTGTCAAGCAAATTGACTAGTATCTACTGAGTAGGATTCATTCTTAGGCGACCCACTTTCAATTGTCAGAAGTACATGTACATCATAGATCACCAGTACATCTCAATTTTAACATTGGACTGACACCAACATTTATGACAATGGCCCTTAGTGGCTGAGGTGGTCTAAAATGTTGACAAAGAAATCTCTTGCAAGCCAGCATTCATAAGATCATGAAAAATCACTCAACTGCCACCATATTAAATGCACCATAATACAAGAATTATCCATATTAAATTATACAAGTAAATACAGTTAATTAGGGTCCCCGTCTGCAGGTTCTTTTTTTTTTTTTTTTTTTTGTGATTTTCACTTACGTTCAAAGGGCAATAATTCCCAGGAAAATGAGCAAACAAACTCGGGTTAATGATATGTACATCTCCTATCAAGGTTAATGCTTTGCACCAAGTTTCATGAAATAGTGCTTCATAGTTTTGGAGAATTTGTGCAGACAAGAATTTTGAATGGATGTAACAAACTTACCTTCAGGGTCTGACCAGAGTAAATCACACATTGGTCCATCATGAGGTACTTCTTGTTTTCTATCTATAGCTCTAATTTGATCTAATGTGTTTATAGATGGCGATAATCCTCCATGTACACAAAATATCTACAATAAAAACATTACACAAGTTCAGTATCACACTTACATAATTTACACAAACAAGTTTGTTGAACATTGTCAAACCAGTTGTAGTGGAAACCTGTCTATAGTGGTCATTTTTATGGGGTCTGGCAGCTGACCAGTACTGTCTATAGTGGTCATTTTTATGGGGTCTGGCAGCTGACCAGTACTGTCTATAGTTGTCAGTTTTATTGGGTCTGACAGCGGACCTGTCTATAGTGGTCATTTTTAATGGGTGTGGCAGCTGACCAGTACTGTCTATAGTGGTCAGTTTTATTGGGTCTGACAGCGGACCTGTCTATAGTGGTCATTTTTATTGGGTCTGACAGCTGACCAGTACTATCTATAGTGGTCTTTCTTATTGGGTGTGACAGCTGACCAGTACTGTCTATAGTAGTCAGTTTTATTGGGTCTGACAGCGGACCTGTCTATAGTGGTCATTTTTAATGGGTCTGGCAGCTGACCAGTACTGTCTATAGTGGTCAGTTTTATTGGGTCTGACAGCGGACCTGTCTATAGTGGTCTTTCTTATTGGGTGTGACAGCTGACCAGTACTGTCTATAGTGGTCTTTCTTATTGGGTGTGACAGCTGATCAGTACTGTCTATAGTGGTCTTTCTTATTGGGTCTGACTGCTGACCAGTACTGTCTATAGTGGTCTTTCTTACTGGGTCTGACAGCTGACCAGTACTGTCTATAGTAGGTATTTTTATCTGGTTTGACGGATCCTAGTAAGAGAAAATTTGTCAGTTCGCTTGCCAAAGGCCAGTAGCCTGATGGGTGTGCCAGTAGTTTATCACAAAACAATTAGAGCTTTTTAGATCTAATGAATATATAATATAAACGCTTCCATGTTGCAGGATTTTGCGAGGGATTGGAGGGAGGAAGAGATGGTACATGCCCTGTACTACTTTACTTCAAGCAGGACTACTAGCCCTGTGCCCTTCTGTTGAAAAAAGTACATTTTGAGATTTGACTTACTTTTCCATCAATTATTGCTGATAAACTTAGATAATCGAATATTTCTGTACAATATCGCCACACAGTTATGGATCCATACTTCCGTAAACACTCGTCATAAAACCCGTAAACTTGAGTGATTTGTCGACTTTCGTGGTTACCTCTGATTAATGTTATTCTGTCTGGATATCTGACCTGAAGAAATAAAATTACAAAGGTCAATGTAACAAGTCATAATTAAAATGACTGGGATGCCATTTCAAAAGTGTACCACAAACAACCCCCAACTGGGAAATTTATGTTTTCGCAACCTTGTACTTGATCAAAATATGCCCAAAGACTGTTCCAGTGTGGTTTCATAAAGATCTGTTTAACAGTTTTTGAGGAAAGTGGTAGCGAAGGGTGTGGAGTAAACACTATATGTCCACCACTTTGTTTGGGGGACAAAATGATGTTGATCAAAATTTCATTCAAATAAATTATAAACAATTAAGAAATATAAAATTAAAGTATCACTGATATCTTAAAATTCTGATTATGACTAAGTGAGACATTTGAAAAATATTTTAATACATGAACTGACAACCTTTCTCACACTAAGATCCATCCTTAGTGGGATTTGAACCCAATCAGTGGCAAGTGGTGTGATCCGTAAATGTGCGCTTTAGACCACTTGACCACTGAGGCTCCAGTTGGAGCAGTAAAGAGGATATGTACTAATAAATATATACACATACCTTTAATGCCAGTAGTAGAAGAAATGTTTCCACACTATAAAATCCTCTATCTACAAAATCTCCCATAAACAGATAGTTTGTGTCTGGTACATCACCTCCGACTTTAAATAATTCCTTTAAATCATAAAACTGTCCATGTATATCACCACACACCTGGAAAAGGTAAAACAACAATAAAGTTAACATCTTACATGTATATCACAACACACCTGAAAAAGGTAAAACAACAATAAAGTTAACATCTTACATGTATATCACCACACACCTGGAAAAGGTAAAACAATGATAAAGTTAACATCTTACATGTATATCACCACACACCTGGAAAAGGTAAAACAATGATAAAGTTAACATCTTACATGTATATCACCACACACCTGGAAAAGGTAAAACAACAATAAAGTTAACATCTTACATGTATATCACCACACACCTGAAAAAGGTAAAACAACAATAAAGTTAACATCTTACATGTATATCACCACACACCTGGAAAAGGTAAAACAACAATAAAGTTAACATCTTACATGTATATCACCACACACCTGGAAAAGGTAAAACAACAACAAATTAATAACTTATAACTGAAATGGGATGTCATTTCAAAGTTTCCAAAAAAAGAACCCAAATGCGAAATCCATGTTTTCCCAACCATTTGTATAATCAAAATATGAATAGTCAATCCAAAATTTGTTCCTGTGAAGTTTCACAAAGATCTGTTAAATATTTTTCAAGAATGTTGGCAGAAGTTTGATTGATTGAATGGAGTTTTAGGTCCCAGTGAAGATTATTTCACTTATAACAAGATGTCACCAGCTATAGGTGAAGTGGCAGAATTGTTTACCTTAACTGTGCACTAAGAGCTGCTGGAAGACTTCTTGAACCTGCCACATCTGCCATTGGTTTTTAAGGTCTCTTCTGAAGGACCCCTGTTGGCGGAAGAAATATAGTAAAAACTACCTACACCCCTCCCACTGAACACACACAAAACAAAATTTCAAGTGGTCATGTTTAGTAGTTTGAGAAAAACTGTTACGAAACTTTTTGCTTTGGACGGAAAGGACAGAGATAAAGCAGTATACCCCTCTCTTCTTCGAAGTGGGGGTATAACACGCTCGAGCCTGATAGATCTTCAGGGTCTAGACTATGGCATGTCACTGGAACATGACTAAGTGCCAGTCTGATTGATCTACACAGCACCTGTAATGATTTATTTATTATAATTTACTTACTGTTACTGGTGAATCTACTCGCTGTACATTACTTTCTTCTACAAGAATTTCTCTGGCTTTGGCACATAATGCTTTAACTTCGCTTTCCTTTATGATCTCACATCGACGCAGCTGTTCTATTTGTCTATAATTAAAAGAAAAATTCATCAGAGCATCTACAGATGAACAAAAGGTAAGTACAGATGACAATAGCCCAAGTAGCAATTATTCCATTCCTGGTAGCCAAAATCGCAATGTTGAATGAACTAGTAATTCCTGAGAAATTCTTCCAAAAGAAATCTTTTCCAGCACATTTGTGAAAAAAAAATTTAAAAAAGGACTTCATTTTTATTTAGGATATTTAGCAAATTCAGTGAATTAGGATCCTCTATTCCATTAGGATAGAAAACAGAGGTTTTTTGTGGTTTTCGCTTATGCTCAAAGGGCCATAGTTCCAAAGAAAATGAGCAAACCAACTCAAGTTAACAATATGGGCATCTCCTATCTATGTTGATACTTTGCACGTGAGATAGTGATTCATAGTTTCGGAGAATTAGAGCAGACAAGAATTCGGATGGACAGAAGGAAAGACTGAAACTTGAATTTAATATCTTCCTCTTTCTTCAAAAAGGCAGGGGATAACAAATTACTCATGTGCGTGTGTGTATGTGTGTGGTGTGGTGTGTGTGTGTGTGTGTGTGTGTATGGTGTGGTGTGGTGTGTGTGTGTGTGTGTGTGTGTGTGTGTGTGTGTGTGTGTGTGACAAAGGCGATTACAAGTTATGTCAGACCCAATCATTTCTCGCAAACATCTTGACTGGGGCATGAAATTCCATCACTCAGTGACACTCACTTTATGAAATCCAAACTCATTATGCCTAATACTTTTACTAACTTCACCCTATGACTATGCAACAAAAAAAGTCGGGTAACGCTGAATAAAATTTTATATTTGGTGATTCTAGTCCATCAAAACTTTTGACACTTGACATTAAGGCTCATATTTTGGGTTTCATGAAGAGAGTAAAAATTGTTTAACTGTATTGACTAACAGGTTAAAATCTTATGAACTTAGAGGTTAATTTTCTTTTTTCAGATTGTTAATATTTCAATTAACTTACCGATCTAAATCGCTTACGTCTGTCATCATTCAAATGGTACTGATGATGGTGTCTAAAAGAAATAAAATAAACGAAGTGGTTATTGCCCTGTACATGTCAATAACAAATGTGTTGTTACCACATATTTTTTTACTCGTATTTTATTGTATACATGTACTATCTTTCCATTCCTGGTAGCCAAAATCGCCATTGGCTACTCATTTTTTGTGAAATTCTTTCAAAAAGTAACCTTTTTAAACAAATTTGTGAAAAATTACTTTAAAAAATATTATATTTCCACAAATCTTGGAAATTTGGCTACTAATAATTTCAAAATTGTGGAAACATAGCATGTACATGGGCTTTATAACTTTATGATTGGTTATAAATACATCAATTTAGTGATAATTAGAGTATATTTAATAGAAATTTGTCATATTTGGGTCATATAATAGATTATTTTGATAAAAAACATTTAAATATGGTTTTAGATCTGCCATTTTGTTTTCGTCATACGGTCGGTTCGTTATTTGCAGTTCATCACGATCAAAGATCGATCATCAATCATTTAGACAGCAACTTTTTGGAAAATTATCAATAAATTTGTTTTAATTCAAAATTGGACTATTTAATCCTAGCCGACACATCAAATTTTCAGTTGACAATACTTGAAATTATTCATACTTTTATGATTTTCTATGAAACTTTGGTGATCTTAACTGTTATGAACACAGTGCTTAAATGTAGTATGTAAATGAAATGGCATGATAGATCCTGGTTATATATAATTTTTCTCCATGTGTAGAAATATCAGCAAATGAAAACATAGAAATAAATTATAAGTGCAGCTTTCCAGTTGTAATCTTTGCACGAAAGTACATATTATTTCCAAAAGCATAAAATTACTACTGTAGTCAGTGACATTTAATAGTATTAAATGTTGCTGCTGTAGTGAATTGATTCCAAAGAAAGAAATCCTTTTATGTGAGCAGAAAGAATTCATTAAAACTATTACTGGAAACAGATCAGTAAGACCACCTTAACTAATGACAGACTAGCCAGCATTCGCATTGTGCTGCATTAAATGATTATCTTAGAAGGATCAGGCAAAATATGGGAAAATGAGAAGAAAACTCTTTTTGAAAGTTTATGGGTGGGGGGGGGGGGGGTCAAATTATCAAATGAATGAGATGACCTAGGCCTTGTAATCAAAATTATTTTATGTGCATGTCCGATTTCACACAAGCGAGATTGTTTTAACATAATACTAAAGAGTCTGTAATTTGAAATTGATGAAGCCATTCAAATATCGATGTTTTCCGCATCATCATCTACCAAAACATGTTTCATCCGGTTGACAAAGATCCAACCCAAGTTGAAGTTAGTTAGGCTGAACTCGACATGAAGATCTAATGAAAAGGGTCACTTATGAGGCTATTTGGGTTTTGTTTGACCAGTCAGTTAAAGTGTCTAACAGAGGAAGGGGTTGTGAGATGTGAAAATACCAGGTTTCCAAGGCGTGATGCTCTTTTCTTTTGACTTACACACTTTCCTTCCGTTTATTCTTGCGTCGTTTTTGAAATCCCGCAAATTCTCGTTCAACTCTCAGTGACACGAGATTACAAAAATATAATGTTAATTTTTAAATTTAAAAAATAAAATACACCATTCATATTATATTTCTTTTTTAAAGAATTTTTTCTAGTAATTTTGAAATTAAAAAAAAGAATGTTTACAACGACCTACGTTATACTTCGGTCGATTCCGTTACATCCGTAAAAGAAAGTACTAGCTTTCCAAAACGCTAGCTCAACAATACCCTCATAACCTCAACCATGTAAGACTTCGTCACTTTGTGTGGAGATTTGCCTCTAAATCAAAATTAACAACGCTAAAACTCGAGAGATAGGTTAATTTAGCTAATACCGTATATCCATATATTGGAGTCCATATGATTTTAATTATTTCTTTTAATTTAAAATGTTTCCATTTATAAAATATCAATGAAATATATTTAAACGCATTGACCTAACCAAATTATATTTTTTTAATGAAAACATCGCTATTCTGTCCTCCTCATAGATAATTTTTTGGGGAATTTTGGAAATTCGACCAAGGCTTTTTTTCCAGGTGTGATCACCATTATAATATCTTCCAATTATACCACATCTCATTTAAAGTTGTCCTGAGCAAGAAGGTATAGAAGGGCTAATTTTGACATATAGTTAATATTTGTTTTTTGTTAAAATCTTAAAATATTGCTCTATAGACGGAATTAAAATACTAACTACTTTTGGGTGAATGAAAAATATTTTTACCTGATTAGGTCAGAAGAGTTTCGATATCAAGTTTTGACAATTTTTGTGAGTTTGTTTGAAAGTAGGACTTTATTCTTGCATTTTCCACGTGTACTTAATGTGTGGATATACAGTAGTAGTCAGTAACTAGCAGCTAACTTTACCTATCATGAAAAGGTATTTAATATATTCAAGCGGTATTTTCATCAACTAAATCATGAATAGCGTCAGGGTGCTGCGGTACAATACACATTACGCACACTCACGGCCATCGTATTTATGTATACATCATCATCGACTCTTTCTGGTGCGTATTTAATATATTCAAGCGGTATTTTCATCAACTAAATCATAAATAGCGTCAGGGTGCTGCGGTACAATACACATTACGCACACTCACGGCCATCGTATTTATGTATACATCATCATCGACTCTTTCTGGTGCGTATTTAATATATTCAAGCGGTATTTTCATCAACGAAATCATGCATAGCGTCAGGGTGTTGCGGTACAATACACATTACGTACACTCACGGCCATCGTATTTATGTATACATCATCATCGACTCTTTCTGGTGCGTATTTAATATATTCAAGCGGTATTTTCATCAACGAAATCATGCATAGCGTCAGGGTGTTGCGGTACAATACACATTACGTACACTCACGGCCATCGTATTTATGTACACATCGTCATCGACTCTTTCTGGTGCGTATTTAATATATCCAAGCGGTATTTTCATCAAAGAAATCATGCATAGCGTCAGGGTGTTGCGGTACAATACACATTACGTACACTCACGGCCATCGTATTTATGTATACATCGTCATCGACTCTTTCTGGTGCGTATTTAATATATCCAAGCGGTAGTTTCATCAAAGAAATCATGCATAGCGTCAGGGTGCTGCGGTACAATATACATTACGCACGCCCTCGGCCATCGTATTTATGTATACATCGCCATCGACTCTTTCTGGTGCGTATTTAATATATCCAAGCGGTAGTTTCATCAAAGAAATCATGCATAGCGCCAGGGTGTTGCGGTACAATACACATTACGTACACTCACGGCCATCGTATTTTTGTACACATCGTCATCGACTCTTTCTGGTGCATATTTAATATATTCAAGCGGTAGTTTCATCAATGAAATCATGCATAGCGTCAGGGTGCTGCGGTACAATACACATTACGCACACTCACGGCCATCGTATTTATGTACACATCGTCATCGACTCTTTCTGGTGCATATTTAATATATCAAGCGGTATTTTCATCAAGAAATCATGCATAGCGTCAGGGTGTTGCGGTACAATACACATTACGTACACTCACGGCCATCGTATTTATGTATACATCTTTATCGACTCTTTCTGGTGCGTATTTAATATATTCAAGCGGTATTTTCATCGACGCAATCATGCATAGCGTCAGGGTGCTACGGTACAATACACATTACGCACACTCACGGCCATCGTTTATGTATACATCGTCGTATTTAATATATTCAAGCGGTATTTTCATCGACGCAATCATGCATAGCATCAGGGTACTGCGGTACAATACACATTACGCACACTCACGCCATCGTATTTATGTATACATCGTCATCGACTCTTTGGTGGTGCGTATTTAATATATTCAAGCGGTATTTTCATCAACGAAATCATGCATAGCGTCAGGGTGCTGCGGTACAATACACATTACGCACACTCACGACCATCGTATTTATGTATACATCGTCATCGACTCTTTCTGGTGCGTATTTAATATATTCAAGCGGTATTTTCATCGACGCAATCATGCATAGCGTCAGGGTGCTACGGTACAATACACATTACGCACACTCACGGCCATCGTATTTATGTATACATCGTCATCGACTCTGGTGCGTATTTAATATATTCAAGCGGTATTTTCATCGACGAAATCATGCATAGCATCAGGGTGCTGCGGTACAATACACATTACGTACACTCACGGCCATCGTATTTATGTATACATCTTTCTGGTGCGTATTTAATATATTCAAGCGGTATTTTCATCAACGAAACCATGCTGTCGTCGGGGTGCTGCGGTACAATACACATTACGCACACTCACGGCCATCGTATTTATGTATACATCGTCATCGACTCTTTCTGGTGCGTATTTAATATATTCAAGCGGTATTTTCATCGACGCAATCATGCATAGCATCAGGGTGCTGCGGTACAATGCACATTACGCACACTCACGGCCATCGTATTTATGTATACATCTTCATCGACTCTTTCTGGTGCGTATTTAATATACTCAAGCGGTATTTTCATCGACGCAATCATGCATATCGTCAGGGTGCTGCGGTACAATGCACATTACGCACACTCACGGCCATCGTATTTATGTATACATCTTCATCGACTCTTTCTGGTGCGTATTTAATATACTCAAGCGGTATTTTCATCGACGCAATCATGCATAGCGTCAGGGTACTGCGGTACAATACACATTACGCACACTCACGGCCATCGTATTTATGTATACATCGTCATCGACTCTTTTTGGTGGGTATTTAATATATTAAAGCGGTATTTTCATCAACTAAATCATGCATAGCGTCAGAGTGCTGCGGTACAATACACATTACGTACACTCACGGCCATCGTATTTATGTATACATCGTCATCGACTCTTTCTGGTGCGTATTTAATATATTCAAGCGGTATTTTCATCGACGCAATCATGCATAGCGTCAGGGTGCTACGGTACAATACACATAACGTACACTCACGGCCATCGTATTTATGTATACATCGTCATCGACTCTTTTTGGTGGGTATTTAATATATTCAAGCGGTATTTTCATCAACAAAACCATGCATAGCGTCAGGGTGCTGCGGTACAATACACATTACGCACACTCACGGCCATCGTATTTATGTATACATCGTCATCGACTCTTTCTGGTGCGTATTTAATATATTCAAACGGTATTTTCATCAACGAAATCATGCATAGCGTCAGGGTGCTGCGGTACAATACACATTACGTACACTCACGACCATCGTATTTATGTATAAATCGCCATCGACTCTTTCTGGTGCGTATTTAATATATTCAAGCGGCATTTTCATCAACGATATCGTGCATAGCGTCAGGGTGCTGCGGTACAATACACATTACATACACTCACGACCATCGTATTTATGTATACATCGTCATCGACTCTTTCTAGTGCGTATTTAATATATTCAAGCGGTATTTTTATCAACGAAATCATGCATAGCGTCAGGGTGCTGCGGTACAATACACATTACGCACACTCACGGCCATCATATTTATGTATACATCGTCATCGACTCTTTCTGGTGCGTATTTAATATATCCAAGCGATAGTTTCATCAAAGAAATCATGCATAGCGTCGGGACAATACACATTACGCACACTCACGGCCATCGTATTTATGTATACATCGTCATCGACTCTTTCTGGTGCGTATTTAATATATTCAAGCTGTATTTTCATCAACGAAACCATGCATAGCGTCAGGGTGCTGCGGTACAATACACATTACGCACACTCACGGCCATCGTATTTATGTATACATCGTCATCGACTCTTTCTGGTGCGTATTTAATATATTCAAGCGGTATTTTCATCAACAAAATCATAAATAGCGTCAGGTTGCTGCGGTACAATACACATTACGCACGCTCACGGCTATCGTATTTATGTATACATCGTCATCGACTCTTTCTGGTGCGTATTTAATATATTCAAGCGGTATTTTCATCAAAGAAATCATGCATAGCGTCAGTGTGCTGCGGTACAATACAGATTACGCACACTCACGGCTATCGTATTTATGTACACATCGTCATCGACTCTTTCTGGTGCGTATTTAATATATTCAAGCGTTATTTTCATCGACGAAATCATGCATAGCGTCAGTGTGCTGCGGTACAATACACATTACGTACACTCACGGCCATCGTATTTATGTATACATCGTCATCGACTCTTTCTTGTGCGTATTTAATATATTCAAGCGGTATTTTCATCAAAGAAATCATGCATAGCGTCAGGGTGCTGCGGTACAATACACATTACGCACACTCACGGCCATCGTATTTATGTATACATCGTCATCGACTCTTTCTGGTGCGTATTTAATATATTCAATCGGTATTTTCATCAAAGAAATCATGCATAGCGTCAGGGTGCTGCGGTACAATACACATTACGCACGCCCACGGCCATCGTATTGATGTATACATCGGCCATCGTATTTATGTATACATCATCATCGACTCTTTCTGGTGCGTATTTAATATATTCAAGCGGTATTTTCATCGACGAAATCATGCATAGCGTCAGTGTGCTGCGGTAAAATACACATGACGCACACTCACGGCCATCGTATTTATGTATACATCGTCACTCGACTCTTTCTGGTGCCATTTTTGCTTGTTCTGGATAAAAGTACATTCACAAACATACAGATCTATTTTCTGCAAATAAAAACCCCAAAAGCAAATTAAAAACCGTTGGACACTGACAAATCAAGTTAAACATGTGAAATTTCACCATAGGAGCGAGGTTGGGTGGTTTGTAAGGATAAGAGCCTCTGTCTAGCTAGCTGCACTCGTGTAATCAAAATAGGATCGTAAGAGTAACATGGAGCTACGGGACGTCAAATATATCCACGGTAATTTTAGATACAGATATATCTTACTTATCGACAATATTGTGATGACGCCCATAAAACATTTTGAAGGCTTTGATAAGTCTAAGCTTGAAATGTCCCTAGTCAACAATCAATAACAAATAAAAAATACTATTCCATGTTCGAATAACAATCCAGAAGCAAAGTAAAAACGTTGAAACTAATGAGTTAGGTTAGACACTTGAACTTCCACCAGGGAAATGAGGCCGGGTGTTCCGGAAGGGTAAACACATCCTGTTTAGCTAGCTCACGTGACAACCGACACGTGTGTAACTTCAAACTTGTGTGAAAGGAACATGGAACTATGGGACGCTAAATATATCCAGGGCAGTCCTGGACACACAGACATCAAACTTATCAACAATACTGTGATAGCGGTCATAAAACTTTTAGAGGGCCTTGATAAGCCTAGGCTTGCAATATCCCCGAGTCAACAATTTATTTGCAAGCAGCCTGCTTCGTTACAAAGTTCCCGTAGTGGGAACAAGCTCTACCATAGTGTATTAATACACTATATAAGCAAGGGAAGTAAGTTTTTGCTGCCATAAAAAGGGAAAGTTGACAATAGTAAAATTGAAATCATCACGTTTGCCATAAAGTGATAATTTCGGGTAGTTATTTATTTATGTCATTACATGGGCTAACTTTGAGCCGTTCCATCCACCCCCATTCATATACATGTAGTTAAATAATAAGACGAAAGCCCCATATGTTTTTCCCTGTGGGTCGACGGGATATTGTTGAGAAGTGAGAAATAAACAATAAATTCGTGACCGTCAATCGTAATAGTAGCATTTGTAAATATTAAATTACTGTAATTACCATACTGTACAGACCTGTCGAAAGATTAACACTTAGCCTCACAAATTAGTGCCGAGTCTACAGCTTATCTCGGCCTCTCGTTCGCTATATTGCCACATATTCAGGGCCGTAACTACTACAGAGGCAGACGAGGCAACCAGGATTTTTCCAAATTCTGGGTAATTAAATCCAAAATATGAACCATAATAATTTCTGAAAGATTACCATTTCTGGTTTCCTTGGGGGTTGTTAATCCAGTGAGTCACTAAATATATAAGGGCCAACGACGTAATCAAAATGTTATACATTTTTCGAAGCAAATGTTGCATCTTAATTGAAGGAAATGCCGGGATTCTGTGTCAAAATTTTCCCGAACCTCCTAGCTCGGCGGCTTGCCTCGCCCACAAATCAATCCTAGTTACGGCCCTGATATTTTCGACAGCTGCTATCTATCTCTCGGTAATTTTTCGGTCACTAGCTATCCATAATATTTCAGCCATTCGGCAATCAAGTTTAGAATCCTCCGACGCGTTGATTCACTGTTAAACTTTGGTCAGGTCTGTACTGTATGTTAAGGCATTAGGCCGAATTATCTGCCTAACGATTGTATGCTTTTTTTTATAACACTACTATCATAGCGATGGTAGCAATATACAAAATAACATACCATCGTTAAGGCAGATAATTCGGCCAAGGAAGGCATTTAATCGATTTCCACCGTCAAATTACTGTTACCAGGGGAATAATAAGTAAATCTGGAGTTATTTATATATAGACAAGTATGAGATTATAGTCATAAACTGTTTTAAAGCATGAACAATTGTATTTTTATCGAGAGAGAGAGAGAGAGAGAGAGAGAGAGAGAGAATGAAATGATCTCAGTGACGACCGAGTTCTTTGAAAATTATCATGAACTAGGACCAAGGTCATATATTTAAAGTCAAGGTCATGGAGATTGTATATTGGGAATCGATGTTCCAGATCATGTATAATAACGTAATATATGAAATACTACAAACGTGACGGGTGTAGCAAGCTAAACAGATGTATTTACTCTTCGGTACATCTGGTCTCGCTTCCCTGGTCAGGTGGACGTTCACGTATTTAATTATACTTCATTTTCAAAGTGTTTACTTTTCATTTTAAGACCGTTCTGTGATTTTGACATGGATTGGTATGCATGGAAACGGAGGAAGTATGCCTGTTCCATAAGTCAATGTTGATTTAGAGATAATCAATGGAAATTTAGTAATATTTTAAACCGTTCATTATTCTTCTACATGAAGCCCATGTCAAATGTCATAATACCTTTTAATAAAATAAACTTAAAATGTTATACCTTGGCCCTCTAAACAGATTTTGACATGTGAGTTTCAAATTTTGATGTTTTCATGAACTCGCCTTCAAAGTGGGGCCAAGGTCATGGCATGTTTTTATTCGAATTAAGTTTTTTCTATCCGGCACATTAATTGTCTGCTTTTTGGAATTTTTCAATGCAGACATTAAAATTTGATATTTAATATCTACGCATGGGCCATGATTTTTCTTTTGTTCTATTTTTTTTAACTGAATGTTTTTTTTATGATCCCAAGGTCACTTTAAAGAGGTCAGGGTCGTTACAACATTGATAGTATTTTATTTTGCTATATCTTATCTTGGCTAAGAATGTTAAAAATTGATATCCTAGTAAGTTGAAATAAAAGACACGACTAATACCTCAAGTTCTGCTTCATATTTAGACTTTTACTTAAATTATGACGTCCACGAAAGGCTACATTTGAAACTTTATGACAAACGTGATGACTTCAATTTTTCTGTTGTCAATTTTCCTTTTCTATACAGCAATATACCTGCTTCTCCTGCTTATGGTGCATTTGTTTCCTAATTAATACCGTCCTATGGTAGAGCTTGTTCCCACTACAGGGACTTTGTACAACGAAGCAGGCTGCTTGCAAATAAATTGTACTCAGGGATATTGCAAGCCTAGGCTTATCAAGGCCCTCAAAAAGTTTTATGGCCGTCATCACAGTATTGTTGATAAGTTTGATGTCTCGATCAGTCTGTGTCCAGAATTGCCCTGGATATATTTGACGTCCCACAGTCCCATGTTCCTTTCACAAAATTTTGATTACACACGTGGCGGATGTAGCTAGCTAATCAGGAGGTGCTTACCCTTCCGGAGCACCCGTCCTCAATTCCCTGGTGAAAGTTCACGTGTCTAACCTAACTTATTAAATGTCAGTTCCAAAGTTTTTACTTTGCTTCTGGACTGCGATTCGGACATGGATTAGTATGTTTGTTTTTGATCTGATCCAAAAACCAGGGCTAAATAACAGCAACAGAGCCAAATATAAAACTAAAACACATGACTTCGTACCTACACTACATTATATTAATTAGTGGTTAATTGCACTTATTTAAAAAAAAACGTTCAGGCTGAATCGCCAACCCTCCCCCTATATTTGGTATAATTTGAACACTACTATTGTTATGAAGATGCAAAACATAAGATTGTAGTGATAATAATTTCATTTAATACACATCTGTTCAATATAAGAAAAGTTCAAGGGCAGTGGCTATTTCCGGATATTCCATTGCACAATCACATCCGGTTTTCATATCTGGATATTAGACATCATCTGACCGCCATTTCGCAATTCCTAGTGTTGTGTTTGGTTTCTCAGTTGTATATATTTCCTCAACATGGGTAACATTAATACTGTAGGACCAAACGAAGCATTGGTCATTTCTGGTAAGATATTTTATTAATTGCCCCGAACATAATCTCGCCTCTAAACGAAGGTATTAACTCATATTAACACTGCAAATATTCATTGTTTACAAACTCCCATCAGCAGCCCTGAACTCAATCTCTTGTTTCATAAATTCCTGAAATACTTGCGTCTAAATCAACCCGATCTAATTATTGCATGGAGTAATTAAAATTATCCTTTTGCTATAAGAATATAATTAATGTTTTAATATAGTGCAAATTTAATTTTATTGATAAATATATGTTGTCAGGTTTTGGGGCACCTAAAGGGTGTGTCGTTGTTGCGTAATACATTTGTTTAATTTTGTAAGTTTTAATCTGAAAATCATGTTGTAATAGCGATGTATAGCTAACCACAGATATTTCTTTTAACCACAATGGTTGTACATCAAGTAACTGTTGAATATAAATAGGGTTTGTCCTGGTTCTTTAAAACAAAAATGGAAGCAATTAAAATGTTATTTGCCATACTCCTTTATAACACCACATGCATGTATGATAATTTAATACATTAGGGTTCATCATGTGATCAATACTCTCAGATGTCTTCTTGGAACATTTCAGAAAATGCATATGTTGCAAATTTATGGAATTAGCATGTTTATGAGAAAATATCAACTGACACAATTCCATACCCAATAGAAGAAATTGTTTTGCACAAAAATAGGAACATGGCTTTCAAACTCACGCTGGACTTGGAAATTTTCTGAAATAATTTTCATCTCCTGACCATACTGGAGATTTATTACTAGAATAGTCTTTTGTTTAAGACACAAAACTAGGATCAGTGTCATAGTGCATGCTTAGGACAGTTTAAAGTTCACCACTGCAGTAGCTCAGTAGGTAGAATACTTGCTCTGTAAGTGGGAGGTTGTTGGTTCCAGGGGTGGATCCAGGATTTTTTAAAGGGGGGGTTGAGAATTACTAGTATATCATTGCTGGGTGCGAGCGCCAAAGGCGCGAGCTTCCAGAGACGTGGGGTCTAGTAAACGGGATCCGGAACAACACATATACAGAAATGGGTTGTTACATTAACACACGGGGGTCACATCAGTCAATAGCTCTCTCTTTCTCTCTCTCTCTCTCTCTCTCTCAAATTTTTCCAAGGGGGGGTCGCAACCCCTGTTGTAATAGCGATCTATAGCTAACTGCAGATATTTCTTTTAATCACAATGGTTGTACATCAAGTAACTGTTGAATATAGATAGGGTTTGTCCTGGTTCTTTAAAACAAAAATGGAAGCAATTAAAATGTTATTTGCCATACTCCTTTATAACACCATATGCATGTATGATAATTTGATACATTACGGTTCATCATGTGATCAATACTCTCAGATGTCTTCTTGGAACATTTCAGAAAATGCATATGATGCAAATTTATGGAATTGGCATGTTTATGAGAAAATATCAACAGACACAATTCCATACCCAATAGAAGAAATTGTTTTGCACAAAAATAGGAACATGGCTTTCAAAGCTCACACTGGACTTGGAAATTTTCTGAAATAATTTTCATCTCCTGACCATACTAGAGATTTATTACTAGAATAGTCTTTTGTTTGAGACACAAAACTAGGGTCAGTGTCTTAGTGCATGCTTAGGACAGTTTAAAGCTCACCACTGCAGTAGCTCAGTAGGTAGAATACTTGCTCTGTAAGTGGGAGGTTGTTGGTTCCAGGGGTGGATCCAGGATTTTTTAAAAGGGGGGTTGAGAATTACTAGTATATCATTGCTGGGTGCGAGCACCCAAGGCGCGAGCTTCCAGAGACGTGGGGTCTAGTAAACGCGATCCGGAACAACACGTATACAGAAATGGGTTGTTACATTAACACACAGGGGTCACATCAGTCAATAGCTCTCTCTTGCTCTCTCTTTCTCTCTCTCTCTCTCTCTTAAATTTTTCAAAGGGGGGGTTGTAACCCCCGCAACCCCCCCCCCCCCCCCCCCTTTAAATCCACCATTGCGTTCGAACTCCGACCAGGTCTGACCCAAGACTTGAAAGTAGGTACTAGGTAGTGACTTACGAAATGAAAGTCACGGTTCTTTTGGATGGGAACTTAAAAAAAAGGGGGGTCCAGTGTCATAGTAGGCTTGGCATGATAAGGAAGTCTGAACTCTGCTGTTAAATGCCATCAGTGCAACACACAGGCAAAATTTCTGCACCTTCCCCTATAGCTGGCAACGTTTGATATAAGTCAGTCTTTAAGTGAAACATTCTATAGAGTTAAGAAAAGAGTAGACAATCTGTGGCTGCTACAAAGGATGTTTACATATGGAATCAATTAAAACAGACTGAGCAAGATGTGCAGTGACCCCATTGTTTACAGTTAAGGCCTCAGTTGACGGTATTTATCGTTACATGAATGGAAAACATTGATTTTAATGGTCTTTTAGATGAAAGTTTTTTAAAATGTCCCTTTCTGATAAATCCCAAGATAATTTCAAACAGTGAAATCATTGTTTGGTCTTCTCTGCCTGCAAATTCTGGGCAATTAACTTAAGAAATGTACTGGAATTCTGGTCCATTACTGGATACCAGTGGTCTAGTATTAGTGAATACTAAAAAAAAAGTTTACTTCCAGTGAGTTTTCTGAGCCTTGTAACATGAGCATCAAATTTAATCTCAAATGTATGTTATACATTCTTGTTCTTATCTGATTGCCAACATAAAATCATTGGATTTTTATGAAGCTATAAACATTCGTTATTATCTCAGTTTTGAATAGAGATGCTCATCTTGTCGGTCACTACGAAATCTTCAGTTCACGTAACTGCATTCCATTCAAATTTCTAGAGTCAGTCATTGTTCATTCAAGAAAGAGGTCTTGGGGGACATTAATGCCTTATTTTGCTATATGGTCCCAATGTTAAGACCTTAGTGAGCCATATTTTCAAAAGTATTAATATTATGGTGTTTTAGAAGAAAATATAGCCCAATCTGAAAAATCCTAGAAATAGAATGAACACCGGTCAACGTTTCTTATCCTAGTTGACAAAATCACCATAGGCATTGAGAGTTGAGTAATGGTGTTCAACGTCTCAGTCAAGAATATTTCACTTATATTGAGATATGGTCAGCTATAGACGAAGATGTGTTACGCTGATGGCATCATACAACAACTATGTTTCCATTCCTGGTAGCCAAAATCACCATTGGCTACTTATTTCTGAGGAATTTTTTCAAAAAGGTCCGTAACCTATTTTAGCAAATTTGTGGAAAAATACTTTAAAAAGGACTATATTTTCACAAATTTTGGAAATTTGGCTACTAATTATTTTAAATTTATGGCAACCTAGCAACAAGATTCTCTATTATGCCAAGCCTACCATGACAGGGGAGCTAGTTTATTTTAAGTTTCCATCCAAAAGAACCGTGACTTTCATTTTGTAATGCTGAGTTTTCGTTGAAAGAACAGTCACTACCCACTTTCACTACCCCCGGTCATGGTTTCGAACCCACAACCTCCCACTTACAGAGCGAGCACTCTACAATCACCATAGGCTACTATTTTCTGATAAAATGTTATAAAAAGTAACATACCAGCATTTTACTTTTAGCAAGTTTGCGAAAAAATACTTCTTAAAAAAAAGGACTACCGGTACATTTTCACAAATTTTGGAGATTTTGCAACTAACAGTGTTAAAATTGTAGAAACCTAATTGTTTTATATAATGCCAAGAGAAATTTACAACCTGGTGACTGAATATTTTTGTATTACAGGAGGATGTTGTGGTGCAGAAGGAAAATCGACCATAGTTGGTGGTTGGGGTTGGGCCTGGTGGCTAGTAACAGATGTACAACGGTAAGTAAACATCCCAGATAGCGAAGAGGGGTTTCTGCTACGCCTGATTTTCTAGGCCTGCATAAGTTATCTGTATCTAGGGATCTAGAGGACCTTAGATTTTTCAGGTATCATCACTAACCTACCTACCTATCCTCCTCTGTAATTCCGTTTACATGTATTAATCAGTTAATTAATCCATTATACATGTATCTCTCCGATTATTGAAGGCCAATTTTTGTCCGATTTGATGAGGGCCCTTGGAATTGGTAAAATCGTAACTTCATCATTCAGACTGTCATTTTTGGGAAAAATCTATTTGTAAAATAAACTTAAACTGTATAACTATAAGTGACTATTTTGTACTTAACTTAGTCAAATCGGGGGTGGGGGGGGGGGGGAATCTTGACCACATTGTCATCTGTACGGTTGGTTGGACATGTAATGTTTTATATGTTTTTAATATACTGGTAGGAAACATTGAGTTTTCAGACTTGTGAGAATTTCTGACCCATTTTAGACTCTGATAGTTTATCTGTAATATCTAGTGATGTTGATCATCATTGTTGGAGCAGTGATCTTAACAATCGATCATCACATACATCAGCATTGATTTCTGGAGTTTTGTCAAGCCAATTTCATTTCTGTTTCTTCCTTTTTTAGGTTAAACAACATGGGTTAATTTATCCGAATCCAGGGACCATGAAGTTAAAAATTTTGGAAGTATCATCTTTAAGAACAAAATTAGAATTACCCCGGTAACACATGGCTCTTAAAGACAAATTAAATTACTTGTTGTGATACCTGTATAATGATATTGTCAGCTTAATTATTTATTGATGTACAGTTATGAATTATAATTAAAAATATACCAAAATTTCTGATTATTAATTGATTACCCCATAATTAATTAATAACTAGTATGTTTTCCGATTATCAATTGTTATTTTTTGTCAGATTGCCTTGGACAACACTAGTAATATCATATTATGCATTTATTCTTCCAGTATCAGTCTAGAGGTCATGACCTTGAACCCAATTTGTGAAAGTGTGGAAACATCAGAAGGTGTACCAGTCACAGTAACCGGAGTCGCACAGGTCAAAATCATGAAGCAGCCAGAGATTCTGAAGAATGCTTGTGAACAGTTTTTGGGGAAATCTGTCTCTCATATTGAGAGAGTTATCCTCCAGACACTTGAAGGTCATCTTAGAGCTATTCTTGGTAAGAAAAATTACATTCATCACTCTGTCCCCAATACAATCCTAGATATGTTTTTTTGGGGGGATGGGTGTGTAATATTGAAAGAGGCCTTGTAGAACCCACATAGAATGAGCATCAGTTGTTCCAAGACCTAGAGGGTTGTAGTAGAGTGCTCACTTTGAATGTGGAAGATTGTGGGTTCAGACCCCAACTGTGGGTCTGACCAAGACTTGAAAATAGGTAATGGATTTTCTTTCGCCAAGTACTCAACATCTAGAAACGAAAGTCACAGTGTCCTTCCCAAGAGACCTTAAAAACTGATGTTTCATGTCACTGAAGGGGAAACATGTTAAAGAACCCTCCCTGCAAATTGTCCTAAGTGCATTGCAAAGGTGCCACTCTATCTGTAGCTGGTGACATCTTGATATACCGGTAAGTGAAATATTCTTGACTGGGACATAAAATCCCATTCAATTACTTCCTTGTGACAGAAACATCAAATGTGTTTTTATTTTGCTTCCACAAATATGACATGTCTGGCTGTAACAGGATCGTATTAATGTCATTTAATGTTAATTATTTAAAAATAATTACAACAATTTCTAAAACTGTTGATTGTAATTCTAGGTACACTTAGTGTAGAAGCCATATACCAAGACAGAGATCAGTTTGCTCAGCTTGTAAGAGAAGTAGCATCACCAGATGTTGGCAAGATGGGTATTGAAATCCTAAGTTTTACCATTAAAGATATTTATGATAACGTCCAGTATTTGGCCTCACTTGGTAGAGCGCAGACAGCTAATGTGAAGAGAGATGCTGATATTGGTGTTGCTGAAGCCCACAGAGATGCTGGAATCAGGGTGAGTGTATGACACGCCATGTGATATGTCAGTGGCAGCCCCAGGAATTTTTGAAAGGGGAATCCATTTTGGTTGGTGCGAAAGAACATGTCAAAGGCGTGTCAAGCTAGGGGAGTCTTTTTCCCCAGAAAATTTTTTGAAATGAAGTGTAAAATCCTGCGATTTTCTTCATTCTGAGCAGTAATTAGCTTTATTTTTGAGAATGTATTACAGTACTAACTAGATCTTAAAAGGGGGATCCAAACCAACACTGAAACTGAATTTTGGTGGTGAATCACTCTTGCAGATTACAGCATCTTTACCTGCCTAAGTCTCAATCTAAATTGGGCAGATCTCGGTGTTTCATTTTCCTATGCCACCCCCAAAAATTGACTACCATCATATCCTGATAAAAAACTTGACTGGACTAAAAAAAAAAACCACCAAAATTTCATACAATACAGGCCCGAGTTTCACAATCATTCCTTAGCCAAGATTTTTCTTAAATTTAGCAAATTTTGATACCCTTTTTGGAACTACTGATGAATATTTGGCAAATTTTGATACCCTTTTTGGAACTACTGATGAATATTTAAAATAAATGAGGTCCTGTGTCACTTTGGTCTTGGCACGCTAAAGATCCCTGCTGTATAATGCCATCAACACAACGCACATGCAAAATATCTGCACCTTCAGCTATAGCTGGTGGCGTCTTGATATAAGTGGAATATTCTTGACTGGGACGTTAAACACCATAATTCAACTCATCTAGTACAAAAAACAAGTCAAAACTTGTGTCCTGATTAATCATACATATGAGATTCAATTGAAGGTGTTTTGTTTATTTGAATAGGAAGCTGAATGTGAGAAAACAAAGATGGACACTAAGTATGCAGCAGACACAAAAATAGCAGATGCATCAAGGCAGTTCCAGATGATGAAAGCCTCTTTCGATATGGAAGTCAATGCCAGAGTAAGTAAATACAACATTCCTTTATATTATAGGAGGCAGCCGCGGTGGCCTAATGGATAAGACGTCAATCTTCAAATCTAGGGTCTCTCACTGCTGTATTATACATGTATTATTGTTGTCTTTTCGTGTGAAAGAGAGGCCGCGGTGGCCTAATGGATAAGACGTCAATCTTCAAATCTAGGGTCTCTCACTGCTGTATTATATTATTGTTGTCTTTTCGTGTGAAAGAGAGGCCGCGGTGGCCTAATGGATAAGAAGTCAGTCTTCTCACCGCTGTGAGTTCGAGTTTCGCTCAGACCACATGTGGGAAAGTGGTTTCCTTGCCGTTGGCCTTTACTGGTTCACCTGGTATCAGTATAATGGACTGGGGGAGTGGTACGGTTGTCTGTGACATACTGAATCTATGAGCTAGCACGTTAAAGTCGCCCTGAGTGTGCACTAGTACAAGACAGGCCATACAACACACTCGCACATGCATACACAAAATTGTTCATAGATTAATCAATAGAGCTTAATAAAATAGTTCTTGATGCGAATATCTGAAAAATTGCTACATTTAACCAACCAACCAATCTTTATATTATAGTCTAAACACCCTCTCATGCTTTAAAATTCTGCATGTTGTATAAGCAGGGTTAGGTCTGGCTCAAAATATTTTCTCACCAGCAATATCACCAGAAGCCATACTGTAAAATCATTAGTTTTGGTGGTGTAGTGTGCATCGAAAATTACCAAAGAATACCATTGCACAGAGTGAAATGTTGTCATTTTGGGGATTTTACTTGTAAACAGTCACATGGAAGATCCTTTTACACATTTGACATAATATGTCACCAAGGATACACATATTACTTCCTGTGTAAAAGTCATCACAATTTTTGGACGTGTAAAATCCCATAGGGGCAACATGGATCTGAGAAAAAATACCAATTTGTGGGCTGGTCATATAGTAGTTTGTGGTTGCCTATTCATATAGGCTTGTGAAAATTAATATACAATTCTGTTAACATTTGAATTCATGGGTTAGGGTATTTACAATAATTATTATTTCACTGTACTTTCTCACACATGTGGCCAGGGAATCCAACTATTTCACTGGTGCTAGATTTCTCTGTCTAACCCAGGTTGAGGCAGATCACACAAACAATCTCTCACATTAACTGGATTTCTCTGACTTTAAAATCTGATTTTATGAAAAAATAATGGGCATTGCTTATGAGACACCATCACTTACAGACACTAAATCTAGGTATCCACAAATTTGAAATTATTAGTAGCCAAATTTCCAAAATTTTTAAAAATATAGTCCTTTGTAAAATATTTTCTCACAAATTTGCTAAAATAGGTTACTTTTTGAAAGAACTTCTCAGAAATTAGTAGCCAATGGCGATTTTGGCTACGCGGAATGGAAACATAGCTAAATGATGGTGTTATAATCATTTTATCCAAGAACGTCAACGATGATGGGATCTGATTTGTATAGCTTCTGTATAGTCTAATAATTCATTCATTTTGTGAAATTAAGTAGCAAAATGGGTCGTGCAAAGCATCAAAATTGACAGGAGATTGCATATTATTAACCTGAGTTGGTTTGCTCATTTCCCTCAAAGTTATGTCCCTTTTGAACATTGAATTTGCTTGTTCTATTTTTAGAAAGCAGAAGCTGAGTTGGCCTATGAACTCCAAGCAGCTAAGGAAAAACAGAATATTAGAGCAGAGGAAATAGAGATTGATGTTGTTGAGAGGAAGAAGCTTATCGATGTTGAAGAAAAAGAAATCCTAAGAAAAGAAAAAGAATTGATAGCCACCGTAAAACGTCCAGCAGAAGCTCAAGCTTACAAAGTAGAACAAATCGCTGAAGGTCAAAGGTCAGTAGTTTACAGTTTTATTGTAGAAGAGGCCATGGGGACATTGGTCCCTTATTTTGCCCAATGATCCCATTGTTGAGACCTTAGTGGGCCATAATTAACATTACAGGAATGAAAAATATTAGTGTCATGGTGTTTTTTGAAAATGGTCTCTTATGAAAAATCCTAGATTGAACACTGACAGTCTGAATAAAATTCAAGTGAAAGAGTAGTTGCAACTTGGAAACTGTCAGAGTCATTTTGTGACAGTGAATTATGCAAAACTTTAGTGGATTTAATCTATGTTTCTATCATTTACTTGTATTGTTTCGATGTTCTAGGGTGTGTTGGCTTTGCCATGTTCATGTTTTTCTGTTATAAATTTCTCTTTTTATATTGAATTTTATCGTATCTGTTATAAAGATTTTTTTTTTTAAAATCATAAAGATAAAATTATAAGGATTTGATAATTATATTTAACTTGTCAGAGACTATACATTTTCAAATTTTCCAGAGCTTTTTTAGATGCCCCCATGTAAAGAATTACAAATGTGAAAAAAATCAGAATGTTGTCCATTTTTTCCCCATTTGTACCACCTGTCCTTCAATGTATAGCCAAACTTGCCTATAAAGGCCTTTATTGGCAGGTGACCTCTATATACAAGTTAAAATAACATGAATAAAAAGCAATGGAAAAATTTACTGGCCATTAAAAGCAGGTGGTCCTTGTATAGAGACAGACTGGAGAGTTACCCAGCCATGGCCTTTAATGTAGGTAGTCCTTATTTAAAAATAGTCTTTAAGGCTTGTTTGAATTAATGCTATTGAAATGATTTAACAATTTTATTCAACAGAACACAGACAGTTTTGGCGGCTCGTGCTGAAGCAGAGAAGATCAAGTTGGTTGGAGGATCAGAGGCTGCTGCTATTGAAGCCGTCGGTAAAGCTGAAGCAGAAATGATGAGGCTTAAAGCTTCTGCTTACAAACAATACGGAGACGCTGCTATGCTGAGTTTGGTCCTTGAAACTTTACCAAAGGTGAGGGATATATGCTTTAAATTTGTGTACCAGGCCCCTGTTTCACAACAATTTCATACTTAGAACCAGTTGGTAGAATGCTTTCTTGATTTATGGGAGGACCTGGGATGGAACCCTGGGTGGGTCTAAGACTTGAAAATAGTTAGTAGCTGTTCTTTTGCCAAGAAATGAAAGTCGCTGGGTCTTTTAGTAGAGACCTTAAAAACTTATGCCGAGGTAACCTTTTAAAAAGAAAGTAGTCGCTGGTGATTTTAACAACCAGGTCCTAGTTTCACAATCATTTCTTAACTAAGGTTTTTTTTTCTCAAACTTTGGCAATACTTAATGGTACTACATATAAAAAAGTTTTGACAAAATTAGAATATAGATTTAATCAGCTTTGGTTGCTCTTCAAAATGACATCTTAAATGCAGGAATATCTTGAAAACTAACAAAATTATTCAGATTTACATTGAGGAAAATCTGTTTCCATACATTCCATAGCTTATCAAAATGTACCACTGCGGTAGCTCAGCCGGTAGAGTGCTGGTTCCATATGTGGGAGGTCGTGGGTTTGAACCCCGGCCGGGTCTGACCCAAGACTTGAAAGTGGGTAGTAACTGTTCTTTCGCCAAGCACTCGGCATTACGAAATGAAAGTGACTGTTATTTCGAATGGGAACTTAAAATAAAAACAAGGTTCTGTGTCACGGTGGGCTTGGCACGTTAAAGAACACTGCTGTATAATGCCATCAGTGCAAGGCATAGGCAAAATTTCTGCATCTTCGCCTATAGCTGGCGATGTCTCGATATAAGTGAAATATTCTTGACTTGGACGTTAAACAACATTACTCAACTCAACTTATCAAAATGTAATGTTTCCCAAACAAAGTAGTGTTGTTCTGCCAACTTTTTTCCACCACTAATCTTGTAAACTATTTAACATATCTTTTTTAAACTTCACAGGAACAATCTTTAGGTGGAGAAGATGAACCTTTGGCTATTTTGTACTTTGATCATGCACATTGTTAAGAAAACATGGAATTTCTAGTTGGGGTACATGTATCTATGGCTATTTGTATTTTGACCATGTACATGGTTGAGAAACATGGCTTCCAAGTTTTGGTTTGTTTAGGGACACTTTTGTAATGGTTTCCCATTTCAGTATTACCATAGATAGTGATACCTGTTGTTTGAACTTTAAAATTGGTTGGGTGGGGGTCGTGGTAGGACATCTTGTCATTTTTCACCTGTTTCCATGGTTACATTCCATAGCTTATTACAATGTTGTTATTCATTTCAGATTGCTGCTGAAGTTGCTGCACCCTTATCTAAGACAGAAGAGATTGTTTTAGTCGGAGATGACAGAACGACAAGTGAAGTCAGTCGCCTTGTTAGTCAGTTACCACCGGCTGTACAAGCTTTAACTGGTGTCGACCTCTCAAAGGTTAGATCAATTAATTTTACCCCCCTCTCCCTCAAACTAGTTTGAGCAGGTATATAAAAATCACCGTGCCTGCCTGTCTGTCTATCAGTGTAAAACCTTTTCAAGGCCTTATCTCATAATTGCTTTGGACAACTGTAATTAACTTCACATGAATAATCTTCATGGTCCAAAGGTTTGTCATAACCTTGGAACAAGGTCATATCAGAAAGGTCAAGGTCGTGGGGAAACTTTAAATGTTGGGGGTGCGGGGTATTATGTGTATCTTTGAAAGGGAGAGAATTAAATTCAATTCAAACTTCTGTCTGCCCAGATACTGTATAAGAAGATGTATTAGTGGTAGGAAACTTCCAAGGTTTTGACCTTCTAAATCATTTCACAGTATGAAAATTTTCACAGTTCTGACTGTAGGAAAAGTGAGCAAGAGGAAATAAATATTTTTTTGCAAAAAGATAAATGTCACTGTGAAAATCACAAGTGTTTCTTCCTCTCAATTATTTCTTCTTAGGCAGCACTTCTTTCCAGATACCTCATGTCTTTAGTAATTTTACCAAAACTATGAAGCACTATTCTATGCAACTTGGTGCAAAGCATCAACATTGATATGAGATGTGCATATCATTAACCGGAGTTGGCTTGGTCATTTTTCTGGAAGTTATGGTCCTTTTAACATAAGTTGAAATAAAAACAAGTTCGGATTTCTACTGGCAGGGGGTCCTAATTAACCGAATATGCTTGTGATTCCACTAAATTTTCCTGGGAGTTATGATACTGAACATAAGTGCAAATCACAGAAGAGTACCCACTGACAGTGGATCCTAATTTAGTTAATTTGCTCATGGTCGAAAATATTTCACTAAATTTTCCTGGGAGTTATGGGCCTTTGAACATCAGTGCAAATCACACTACAAGTACCTATGGGCGGATCCTAATTTACCAAATTCACTCATGGTTGAAAATATTCCACAAAATTTTCCTGGGAATTATGACCCTTAGAACATAAGTGCAAATCACAGAAGAGTACCTACTGGCAGGGGGGTGGTCCTAACTCCCTGAATTTGCTTGTGATTGAAAATATTCCACTAAATAGTCTGCTTCATCCGTTATAGGGTATAGACTAACCTAGTTGGTAGTGCTTGTTGTTATTCCATTAAATTGTTTGCTTTATTATTTAATTACAGGTGTTATCAAAGGTGCCTGGAGCAACATCCTCGTCGTAAGATATATCCAGTAAAATGTGCATGAAGTAGTCCACTAGCCTTGTGTCTGACTAGTGTCAGAGTTGTAACTGTTTTATTGATGATGGTGTAAACATCAGAATCAAGATATTATTTAACAAACATTTTATAAATCTGTGTATAAATCATACATCTTCAACTACTCATTATATACTGAATGTTACTATAAATAACTTATATATAGCATGTATGTAAAATACAGACTGCAAACTACGGATCACACAGAATGTATTCAAAATAAAGATTTCAGTCCACATATTACACAGTATGTATTCAAAATAAAGATTTTAGACTGTGGATTACACAGGATGTATTCAAAATAAAGATTGCAGACTACAGATTACACAGAATGTATTCAAATAAAGATTTCAGTCTACAGATGATATCTGAGGCCTGTTCAATATCTGTTGGTATTCGTAAGTACTTGCCAAAATACCTGACTTTGGTCAGGGCTGTGGTACAAAAACTAAAAAAAACTAATAAGTAATTTGGAATACAAGTTTTGAAATAATTTATTGATTATTTAAATGATGACTTTAACTTAGTTGTTGAATAAAATATGTCCACATCCAGCGAGTTAAAAAGTACATGCAATTGTTGTATGCTATTGAACAGGCTACTGATAAATTGTGTATATAAAATGCAGATTGCAGCCAATGGAACGCAACTATTGCAGTGTGTAGATAAAATACAGATTGCAGTCAATGGAACACAACTATTATGGTGTGTACATAAAATACAGATTTTCAGTCTCTGGAGCACATATATTACAGTGTTTGCTCAAAATACAGATTTCAGTTTATGGAGTTATTTTGTTTGTACAAAATACAGACTGCCATCTTGGGAATTTCCAACGTGCACATTTTTGTAAGATTGTCACATGTGTAAAGACTGAGTTCTGTGTAACACAACTGCACCAGTTTGTTTACACAATACATGGATCACTTCTTTTAATAAACTGGCCACATGAAACACTATGTATGTGTAAATTTATTTTAATTTTTTTTTTTTTTTTTGATAAATTTGAAATGTTGTGAAATCAAGTGGAAAGTGGATTTTTTTAATTTCCATTTTTTATTTTATATGAGTTTATATATACATGTACATTCTGTTTTGTTTCTTTTAGTGATTTTTACTGAAATAGTTAATTTTTAATTTCATATCATGTACTCGTATAAAAAAACAGACTTTATTGTTTTTATTAGAACTATTTTTCACACTGTTATAATATCCAGATCCCTGCATCTTTTACAGGCTCGAAAAATTAATTTGTGTCCCACTGGTCTTGCACCTCGTAAATTTTGCAACCTACTGGTTCAATAAAGAATGAGTCTCTAACTTCAAACTCAAATATTATTTTCTCAAATTAATTTCCAACTCTAGTATTATTTTTCTCAAAATCATTTCCAACTCTGTTATATTATTTTTCTCAAAACTTCTTACTCTGTTATATAACTCATACTTTTTTTTTAAATTCCCAACACGAACTATATTTCTTTCTCACAACATTTATGCTGGCCCAATGGACTGGTAGTAGGTAGCAAATGCTAGTGGCTTTGCAATTGGGACCAGTTGAATTTTCGAGCCCTGTTTTAGAAGTAGATAGATAGCCACCTGTAGCCCTCGTTGATCTAGTCAGAGTGAAGAAACTTAAATCAAATCTTTGTAGAAAATTGTGAGATCACCCCTATACCACATTGGATTCACCCATATACCACTTGGATTCCTTAATATGTGACATGAATTATTTTCAAATTTTCTTGTAATGGATTCACCCCCCAGAAAAAATTAGTGAAATATACTCCTCTTTTTAAAAGTTTTTTTAACAAATTAGCTAAAATAGGCTACTATTTGAAAGCATTTTTCAGAAATTAGTAGTCAATGACGATTTTTGCTACCAATAATGGGAACATAGAATCATGTGGATATTTGTTGCTCAACTTGTAATTATGTATTAATGTATCCAATTACAGTAATAAATTAAATAGAAAAATAAAATATGATATTTGGTACTATTAAATATGTTTTTATTTCACACGAGAAAATGTTTAGGTTCGTCTTTTAAATTTTTGAGAATTTGATTGTAGAAATCCACTTTATTTATATATGATCTGGCAGCTATTTTATTTTAATTTTAAAACTGGTTAACATGCATGGCTGAGTGGTTATATGGCCACGCCACTTGCATGGTTCAGAGGTCATAGGTTGAAGCCCTAACCAATTTGTGCCATGTGGTAAGTCTTTAGGCAAGGCATTAATTCTACAGTGCTTCGCTCAGCTGTTGAATGAAAAAGTACTATTTTGGGAGGGGGGAGCCTTGTGATGGACAAGTGTCCTATCTGTCAGCAGCCAATATCATTTTGAAAAGGTTTGGGTTGTGTTGGGTTGGGGGGTAAAACTTAAAGCAACATGGCTAATTAATGTAAACAGATATTGAGAGAAAGTGGAAGAATTTTGGAATAAAAACTGTTGAATGGCATTTTCTTTCCTGGACCCTAAAAATTGTTGTTTGATTGATAAGAAATGGCATTTTATCTTTCCAGGACCTAGTTGTTCAAAGTTTCATTTGATTTTATCAAACATCAATAAAAATTAATGTATCCTTATTATAATACCTGCAAAAAGGTACAGGGGGAGGGGATGTTTATTCTGGAATTGTCTTGTCAATCATTTGTCTGTTAGTAGACATTGTCAGGAAGTTTATTCAGTTATGTATGATCTAATTTTCCTGAAATTTTGAAAAATTATCTGAATAATTGTAATTTCCAGACATGTAATGAGATTCTCATGAGCCAATAACAAAACCTTAGCTGGGGTGTTAGGGGTGTTAGAAGGGTTGTGTTATAAGTCAGCTTAACTGAGGGTTCTAGTTAAATCAGCAGTTTTACACCAAAATGCTAATATTCTCTCATGATCTCCTCAAAAGATGTGATATTAAATAACAATAATTGGCTAATCTGTTGTTTAATCTAATCCTGCTTAGAACAACCGAGTCCTGATTGTCAAGTTTATTATACACTGTATAACAAGAAATGTTTGCGATGTATGGATATCTGTGATTTTCAGTCAAGTCTCAACTGCGAAAATAAGTACACTGATACGTTTTCCACATGTTAAAAAATTCAAATGGGTTAACATACCAACTCTTCAACCACGAAAATGAAGTACAGACCTGTCAAAAGTTGAACACTGAGCTAACAAAAAGGATTCGCAGCTCAGCTGGTGAGTGGTTGAGATATTGGTAGCAAGAGTTTCCACCCGCAAATATTTCTCCTTAAAGAGTTTCCACCCACGAATATGTCTCCTGCAAGAGTTTCCACCCACGAATATGTCTCCTGCAAGAGTTTCCATTTGCGAATATTTCTTATTATACAGTTAACTTTAAGGATGTTAATTTTTTATGTGATTGTTTTAAACTCGTTAACAATGATGATTTAATTAGCATATTTATACTAATTATTTGCAAATTAGGTTAACATTAAAATTTTGTGCTTGTATGAATTGAATTATGAATTAATTTAATCTAGAAATGCTTTTTGTATGAATTCGAATTAAGAAATGCTTTTCTTTTTATTGTTTGGTCAAAATGTTTTTGCTCTTGCGTAAATAATTGTATGAGTTTCATGTCTTATAAAATCTTTTTGCATCGGGATTATTTGCTACAAGTAACACTTCCAAATACAACACTACTCAAAATAAATGATGTATAGGCAAACAACTTTGACCTGTCTGCTTGTCCTTTGATTTAAATATTTATCATGGACCAAGTACATCCATATATAGGGAGCACAGGTGTTTATTTTGTCTACATAATGTGAACACTTATCATGTACCTTGATAACATATTATTAACAATGAATCCTACTACTACCCATTAATTGGGTGGATTCTTCAATATGAATATTCCTAATGAAAGGTCAAACGGACAGGTCATTGTTGTTTACCTACCGGTATATAGTACAATAATTGCCTTGTATACGTTTTCGGAAAACGGATTCAGTGTCACCAGTTTCTGTGTTTGCTCTTGTAGCGTTTTATTTTTCTTGTAATTCTGCATGCATAATAATGAATACCGGTAAAACAGTATTTTCTTTTTATGTTTAAATTTCAAAATTTGGTTAAGCTTTGGTCAAGTTTCACAGTTAAGAATCATTATGAAAACAGAAAAGTTTTTTTGATAAATTCAAACTCAGAATGCAGAAAATTATGACAATATTAAATTTAAAACAATTCATTTGCATTCTTTGGAGAAATACCAATCCATGCATAATGATTTTAAAATTTGGTCAACCATTGGTCAAGTTTTATAGTTTAGGGTAATTATGATGAATATTAAAATGTTTCTGATTAACAAAGAAAATTATGACAATCTTCTATTTTAAAAAATACTAGTTATTAGCAATTTTTTTCGAAGAATTACCTGGCAATTTTTTCGAAGAATAACCTGTCCATGCATAATAATCTCATACTTTCAACCTTTTTAGCTCACCTGAGCCAAAGGCTCAAGTGAGCTTTTCTGATCACAATTTGTCCGTTGTCTGTCGTCGTCGTCGTCGTCGTCGTCGTTGTCGTCGTCGTAAACTTTTCACATTTTCATCTTCTTCTCACGAACCACTGGGCAGATTTCAACGAGACTTGGTCAGATGCATGTCTTGGTCGGTGCAATTCAAATTTGTTTGTGGTGTTGCCATGGCTACCATAACTAGGTCAAGGTGACCTAGGGGTGCAAAAATCTTAAAAAATCTTCTTCTCTGAAAGTATTGATTAGAGAAAAAATCTGATGTGATATTTGGCTTCTCTAGGGTCTTTAGCCTATAGTTTGTTCATTTTGTGAAATTCGGACAAAAAATAGGTTACGCGTTTTTGCGTTTAATTTTGAAAAAATCGTAAAATAGCTTCAAATTGTTATAACTTGACTATTTGGCCAGATAATGACATGGGGTTTTCAGTTTTGACATCTTCTTGTTAGTATCTTCAAATTGAGGTCAAGGTCAATTGTGAAGGTCGTGACCTAATTTTTTTTACCTCTGATTATAATTATTATCTCGAAAACTATAAACTTTTTGTATAGGCATGTATATTAGAATGTTGTAGGTATTGATACAACAATCATTATGGTGTATAGAAAAAGGTCATGGGTTCAAAGGTCAAGGTCACAGATGTAAAACAATACCAAAATGGTTACTTATCTCGAAAACTATAAACTTTTTGTATAGGCATTTATATTAGAATGTTGTAGGTATTGATACAACGATCATTTTGATATATAGAAAAAGGTCATGGGTTCAAAGGTCAAGGTCACAGATGCGAAACAATACGGAAATGTTTAATTATCTCGAAAACTATAAACTTTTTGTATAGGCATGTATATTAGAATGCTGTAGGTATTGATACAACGATCATTTTGATGTATAGAAAAAGGTCATGGGTTCAAAGGTCAAGGTCACAGATGCGAGACAATACCGAAATGGTTAATTATCTCGAAAACTATAAACTTTTTGTATAGGCATGTATATTAGAATGTTGTAGGTATTGATACAACGATCATTTTGATGTATAGAAAAAGGTCATGGGTTCAAAGGTCAAGGTCACAGATGCGAGACAATACCGAAATGGTTAATTATCTCGAAAACTATAAACTTTTTGTATAGGCATGTATATTAGAATGTTGTAGGTATTGATACAACGATCATTTTGGTGTATAGAAAAAGGTCATGGGTTCAAAGGTCAAGGTCACAGATGTAAAACAATACCAAAATGGTTACTTATCTCGAAAACTATAAACTTTTTGTATAGGCATTTATATTAGAATGTTGTAGGTATTGATACAACGATCATTTTGATATATAGAAAAAGGTCATGGGTTCAAAGGTCAAGGTCACAGATGCGAGACAATACCGAAATGGTTAATTATCTCGAAAACTATAAACTTTTTGTATAGGCATGTATATTAGAATGCTGTAGGTATTGATACAACGATCATTTTGATGTATAGAAAAAGGTCATGGGTTCAAAGGTCAAGGTCACAGATGCGAGACAATACCGAAATGGTTAATTATCTCGAAAACTATAAACTTTTTGTATAGGCATGTATATTAGAATGTTGTAGGTATTGATACAACAATCATTTTGATGTATAGAAAAAGGTCATGGGTTCAAAGGTCAAGGTCACAGATGCGAATCAATACCGAAATGGTTAATTATCTCGAAAACTATAAACTTTTTGTATAGGCATGTATATTAGAATGTTGTAGGTATTGATACAATGATCATTTTGACGTATAGAAAAAGGTCATGGGTTCAAAGGTCAAGGTCACAGATGCGAAAACAATACTGAAATGGTTAATTATCTTGAAAACTATAAAAGTTTTGTATAGGCATGTATATTAGAATGTTGTAGGTATTGATGCAATGATCATTTTGATGTAAAGAAAAAATTCATTGGGGTTTAGTATTTATGTTTTCTTTAAATCTATCAGCTAGCCATTAGTTATCAGGTGAGCGTATAAGGCCCATGGGCCTCTTGTTATATTTATGGCTATGAAAGGAGATCTCCATTTTCCCGGTAAAAAGATTATGCACATATTGCAATATACTATATGTACAAACTTGTACAAATACATATATATTTGTGTGTCTGTTTCATTTATGTACATGTAACTATGTCTAAAAGAAGGTATGTTAAAGTTGCCCAGATTCTCCCAAGTTTTAAATTTCTTGCGTATCTTTTTAAGGAGTCCTACTTTTGTGTTGCTTTGAAAAAATTAATTATCGAAAATCGTTTAACTTACACTTTAATACAATGTTAGCTATGGTAGAAGTATGACTTGCCATTGCCTTGAGAAAATTAACAAGAAAACTGCAAAAATTGAATTCAGAAATAGAATTCTTACATATTTTCTGTTAAATGCTTAATGCCATAAATAGCTGCATGCTTTTTTTAATTTTCAAGTTTTAATTTATTGTATGAAAATATTAAAAACAATTAAATTGAAAAGAAATAACCTTTTGAATTGCCTGTAATATTTTGACTAAATATTGTCATACTAAGACTATTATGATTTGAAAATTGAGACTGTAAATGCAACTAAATTTAGAAAAATTAACCTGAATTTGCTGTGAATTGTTGACTCGGTTATTGTTATACTCCGGCCATTATTATTTGAAAATTGAGATAAAAAAATTAAATTTTTCTAAATTAACCTCAATTTGCTGTAAAATGTTGAAAATTGAGATATAAAAAAGATTAAAAATTAATCTGAATTCACTGTGAAATGTTGACTTGATTATTAAATATTGTCACTCTGGCCATTATAATTTGAAAATTGAGATTAAAAAAAAATTAAAGTTAGAAAAATCAAACCGAGTTCACTAAAATGTTGACTTGATTATTTAATATTGTCACACTCCGGCTCTTATAATTTGAAAATTGAGATTAAAAAAAAAATTAAAGTTAGAAAAATTAACCAGAATTCACTTTGAAATGTTGACTTGATTATGAAATATTGTCACACTCCGGCCATTATAATTTGAAAATTGAGATTTTTCCTAGGGGTTATCTTAAGTGTATTTCACGATAGATGTAGTGGTATTGTAGTATAATGTTATACACTTTGTAACACATTTAGCATCCATTGTTTTTTTATACTCCCAATTCATAGAATAGGAACTGCTTTTGTAGTTTTACTCTGGTTCAGTTTCCAACTAAATATGATATGATTGATATTTTAGTTAGTATGTACAGCAAAACCTTGTAATAAACCCTCTCAATAACTTTGTTACCTTGCTTATTGTCACGCAATTTCGGAATCCCGAGTACATTTTTTTTCTGTAAAGTCTGTGTTAAGTCTATTTAATCAATAACTTTGTTACCTTGCTTATTGTCACCATAGGGGTCTGGAATCAGAAAATTTATCACATGGAAAAAATCTCATCACAAGTAATTAAAAAAAATCTGTGATTTTCCAGAATGATGATATCCCCATTCCAGACCCCTGTGATTGTCAGGCCATTTTGAAATCCCTAATACATTTCTTCTATGTATGTATATGTATAGTCAGTATGATTACATTAAGAGCCATTTGATATTGGGCTGAAATCTGTCCCACTCTCTAAAGTCCAAAACATATTTTTTTCCGTAGGAATATATTTGTCTATTTTCCCAGTTAATACTCCTGTATCACTTCTGTTTCTTTAATAATTTTGCCACATAATAGCATTAAATGCAGCTAATTCTCCCAATAGGACCTGTTACCTATTACCAAAAAAGGTGTGGCTCTTCCAGATCCCCTTAATAGGGGTGAGTCTTCCCTGTCTCTGTTGTATTTCCTTAATAGGGGTGAGTCTTCCGTCTCTGTTGTATTGGAAGGAATAAGCAACCAAAAAGAAAGTTTGGACTGTTTAAATGCATTTTTGTGACGACAACTAAACAAATTTATTTTAGAATACACCCGTCTTGCTATGGCCAGGATTTTTTTTGTCACACCCTAAATTTGCAATAAAACAATCCTTTAGACAATGCCCTAAAACTAGAGTATTCTTCCATATTTAATTAGTTGGAAACTGACCATTTTATTTGTTGTATGTCATAGTCATAGTAACGTATATTTCTCAGGTTAATTATATGTAGATTAATCTGTTACCATGGTGACAATCTACATCGGCTGTCCATATTATGTACTACTTTCTGTTTGACATATTTTCATGTTTATAACCATGTTAAGTATTTGTATCTACCTTCTCAATAAACTCTATCTATACTCCATGGTGTACACTTTGTTTTTACCAAGCCCCCCCCCCCCACCCCTGCATCCCAACAGGGTTTGGATGTGGAAGGGGGTGGGGATTGTTATTTAAAAAATAACGTTGTATTTTAGTGCATTCAACCACTGTGGTATCTCAGGCGGTGGTGCTTGCTCCATAAGTGGGAGGTCTTGGGTTTGAATCTGGACCAGGTTCTACCCAAGACTTGAAAGTGGATAGTGACTGTTCTTTCGCCAAGTACTTGGCACTACAAAATGAAAGTCATGGTTCTTTTTGATGGGAACTTAAAATAAATAAGGTCCAGTGGCATGGTATTTGTGGTATGTTAAAGAATCTTGCTGTATAATAGCATCAGAGCAACACACAGGCAAAATTTCTGCACCTTTGCCTATAGCTGGTGACATCTTGATACAAGTGAAATATTTTTGACTGGGATGTTAAACAACATTACTCAACTCTTTTATGAATGAGAGACTAGACTAATAAATTGAATGAATTGCATTGCAGGTCATGTTAAATTTACTATTTTTATCTCCTATTCATAATACTGAGTGAAAACACTCAAATAGAATGTTATTTCTTATAGTTTACAAACATAAAAATTATTGTTATAGGTAAACAACAATGACCTGTCAGCTTGACCTTTGATTTAAATATTCATTATAGACGGGTAAATGTAAGTAATAGGGATCACGAGTGTATATTTTCTCTATATGTTTTGAACACTAATCATGGGCAATGTGTATATATGTATTATCTGCCAATCCTAACACTACCCATGTATTGGATGGAGCCTCCTATATGAATATTCGTAATCAAAGGCCAAGTGGACAGGTCAGTGTTGTTTGCTTATAGCATGACAGAAATGTAAAATTAGCAAAGCAATAATTTATTTGATCCAAAATTCTGACAAGCATATGGGATTGATTAAACAGCCATTTATCCAAATAAGGATAGAAATGTCTTGACTAGGTTGGAATGCTGACCAATCAAACAAAGCATGACGTTAAGGATGGCATTCCATGATGTCATCAGATAGTTAAACATTACATCACCAGAGGTCGTGACTCACAGCATATTCATGAGTGATTGAATGCCGGCAAAAACAAATAGGTCCACCAAAGGATGGTCGATTCCAATTGTAAATATAATCAAAACAAACATACTGATCCATGTTCAAATCACAATCCAAAAAGCAAAGTAAAAACTTTGATGACTAGCAAATTTAGTTAAACAGATGATGATAAACTCCCATAAGTGGAGTGAGGCTAGGTGCTTCGGAAGGGTAAGGACATCCTGCTTAGCTAGCTACAACAGCCATTGATATAATCAAAATTGAGAATGAAAGGAACATAGTACACTGCGATGTCAAATATTTCCTGGACAACCTTGGATATAGAAACATCATTAACAATATTGTGATGTGGGAAATAGAACTTTTTGATAACCTTTTTGGAGTCTAGATAACCCTTGGCTTGCTGTATCCCTGAGTACAATGTTAGCCCATCCATATGTTCACTGTAATTGAAAATTAAATCTTAACGCCATACAAAAAGTGCTATGATTGGTACATAAGTGTGCATTTTAGACCCCTCTGTCTACAAGTAGTAAAACAAACCATTATGTCTTATAAATAATTTTTATTTATGTAGGCAAATTATATACAGAAACAGTAGTTTTATAATGGATCTCCATTACATTGCAGCTAATGAAATAAATGATTCTTATTGGCTATAAATCCCAAGCACTTGTTCATGGATTAATTGGCGTAAATGTTCCTGAGTCACATGACCTTGGTATCTAACACTTTGTTAATGTCCTGGTGCTGATAAACTTTTATCCATAAACTTTCTTTTGACAAAACATAACCACCACTGAAAAATAGAAAATTAAACACATCAAGTTAACAAATGTGAAATCATCAATGGACTTCACCAGGGTACCACATGATCAATACCCCTAAATGTTTGTGTGGAAAATTTGTGAAAACGTTTGTGTGACAAATTACTGCCTTAACATCATTTTTATGGAAAAATGTCAACTGATGGGATTACATATCCAATAGAAATAATTGTTCTGCAAAAACATTAGGGATATCACATGATACTCTGACAAAATCCACTTTTGCAGTGTATCAATTTTTCATTGTTTTCATTCATACTCTAACCCACAAATCTATATTTCAACAAAATAGTATAAATTACAAACCGACCTTAAACAGAGACATCAAACTATGAAATAACCACCCCAAATTGCTTTTTGGTACAACCTTTAAATTTGGACACCACAAAACTATGTTTATTAACAGTACAGTAAAACCTTTATTCATAGCCATCGTTTGTTCAGTCAAATATCAGCATTTTTGAGGGCCTTGGGGATAAATTGAGGGATGCTTATAAAGAAACAAGAGGGCCATGAGGCCCTGGGCACTCACCTGAGAATAAATTGAATTCTACACATTTTTCTAACAATGTCATGAATAGAGGGTTAACAGAATTCATTATTAGTTCATATGAACTTGACCTTGCTTTTGTCCTGAACATTGTTTTTGACAAATTATATGAAGATTGGACAAAAAAAATGGACTCTAAAGTGTTAGCAAGGTTTTCTATGATTTGACCTAGTGACCTTCTTATTGACCCAACATGACCCATATACATACTTGGCCTTGCTTTGGTCATGAACATTGTTCTGGACAAATTATATGAAGATTGGACAAAAAATATGGATTCTAGAGTGTAAACAAGGTTTTCCTATGATTTGACCTTGTGACCTACTTATTGACCCAACATGACCCATTTACGAACTTGACCTTCCTTGTTCATGAACATCATTCTGGACAAATTATATGAAGATTGGATAAAAACTATGGACTCTAGAGTATTAACAAGGTTTTTCTTAATTTGACCTAGTGACCTACTTATTGACCCAAAATGACCTATACACGAAATTGATCTTGCTTTGGTCATGAACATCCTTCTGGAAAAATTATATGAAGATTGGACTTGACTTAGCTTTTGACCTGAACATTATTCTGAACAAGTTTGATGAAGATATATCAAAATCTGTGGCCTCTAGAGTGTTAACAATAAAAAGTTGACGCACTACGCACGACGCACGGTGGACAAAGACTGATCACAATAGCTCACTTGAGCACTTTGTGCTCAGGTGAGCTAAAAACATAAAAGAAACAGATTTTTCAACTTCAAACTATAACTGTTCATGAGAGCCAAATACCCCCCCCCCCCCCAAACACATAACCTTTGACTTATGCACATAAAGTTGGTATGAGACACACAGTCTCATGTTGGTTTACATTTGTGCCAAGTTTGATCAAATCCATCCATAAACATTAAAGATGTGGCGTGGACACAATACTGGGTTGGACAACCAGACAGACAGACGTTTGCTGGGATATAAATACTACAGCGATAGTAAGTAAGTTGGCATTATATTGCACATTAAAAATATGAATTCATAATATGTCCATCCACCCCCAGCCCACAAAAAAAATAGATTGCATTTATTTGACCTTTAGGATTTTTTGTTAATTTTAAACCTTAAGGGTCACTAGTTGTGAAATTGGCCTACAAAAACAAAGCCATTTTGTTAAACATGTGTGTAATGCCTCCTAAATCAGAGGTTTTATAATCAATGGCCTCAAATTTCTGAAGTAAGTTTTTGATTGCTTTGGTTTCTGTAAAGAACATTTGTCTATGTTCAAAATTTCTTCTAAAGGGAGACAACTACATTAAAAGGGGTCAAACTATAAAAATATTTTAAACCTTGTTTGGATTTTATCATTCTTAAACACTTTTTCACATATTCTTAGTTTCTTGCCTGATTTTTTCTCACAGTCAAGGTTGAAATAATTTCATAAATGCATGTTGTATTATATGCTTACCTTTTAAAGGGAGATAATTTAAAGAGGGGGTGTGAAACAATAAAAATATTTTAAACCTTGTTTGGTTTTTCATTCTCAATCACTTTTTTTAGCATTCTTAGTTTCTTGCCTGATTTCACAGTCAAGGTTGCAATTTCCTGACATGAGTAATTATTATATGCTTACCTTCTTAAGGGAGATAATTTGAGGGGGAGGGGGGTGGGTGGGGGTGTGTATTTAAAATCTTGTTTGGTTTTTCATTCTCAATCACTTTTTTCAAACATTTTTAGTTACTTGTCCTATTTCTTGTCACAGTCCTGAAATCATTATGGGAAGCTGTAATTATTACTCCCTTCTAAAGGGAGATAACCTAAAGTAGGGACAGACTAGAATATTGTTATACCTTGCTTGGTTTATCGTTCTCAAATACTTTTTCACACATTCTTAGTCCAGTTTCCTGCCTTATCTGCTGTAAGTACTGTCTCATTATATCTGAAAACACAGAAAAGCAATGTTAAAATTGGTGCACAAAAAGGCAAATTTCTGTGTGTTTAAAATCATTCAACTATAACTAATTATAGTTATAATAACTACAACTGCCTCTTGAGAGCCAAATACCCCCCACCACCCTAGAACTGACCTTGACCTTTGACTTATGCACATAAATTTCATATGCGACACCTGATTTCATGTTGGTTCACATTTGTGCCAAGTTTGATCAAAATCCATCCATAGACATGGAAGATATGGAGTGGACACGATATTGGGATGGACAACCAGACAGACAAACAGTTTGATTCCTATATACCCCCTAAACTTTGTTTGCAGAGGGTATAAATATAATTCATAAAGAAATTTAGGGAGGGGGGGGGGAGGGGGGTATTACAGGAAACTTTATACATTGTATATTTAAAGTCCCTTAGATATCTAAGTTATAAAATTTGGAAGAAAACTGCCAGGGTTTATTATGGTATTTCTGGTCTTGGTCTTCATGTACACTGTATTCTAAAGTGTGGATCATAGCTCCCCTCGTCATCTAGGATGGAATCCAATTTAGGCATATCCTAGTATGAGCAAGTTTGTTAGTTCACTTGTTGAAGATCAAGGGTTTTCTCTGGGCACTCTGGTTTCAACCTCTGTCCAAGAACTGATCATCTTAATACAAGTGAAAAAATATTGCTTGAGGCGTGAAAGGTCGTTAATCCAATCCAATCTTTAGTATTCAGGAAAGGCAACTAGCTTTACCGGTACCTACTATAGATACTTGTCATACATACCCTCATCAGCTCTGTTGGCTGGTGCTGTAAACATGGCGTTTAATGGAAATCCATTTTCTCCAGGAATCGGGAAATTTTTCAATGCTAAGGTGTACATTTCTTTTTGTGCATCATTTTTACTTTTACTCTGAAATATAATAACTCAGTATGCTGTATAAAATCTTTTCATCTTTTACATGTATAAAACAAAATGTCATCTCATTTGACATACACATATACAATATACAGCCAGACCTGCTATAATGATTGTACCCCGTTTGTAAAACTGAAAGGGAGGTAACTATATTTTATAACCAAGGTATTCTCCCTCATGCAAAGTATTTCCTTAGCTAAATTTTGTTCAATATATTTAGGTCCTTTGGGTATTTTTTTCAACCCCTTGGAACAAATTTTGGTTTCACAATTTTGGTCCAAGCACTACTGATTAGCAATTGTATTCCTAAACAGCCATCTAAGTGGTATAATATGTAATCACAAGAGGGTATTAAGGAATTTGAAGTGAAAAATCTATATTTTCAATTCTGTGAAAATAAGCATTTAATCAGTTTAATACTTTCCATTATTTCATAATTAATAGAACATAAAAACTAAAAGGGGAGTACCTCTAATTTAAATTGACATGTAAAGGGGTTTGGAACAAAAAATTGCATTACCGGTATATCAGTTAAATATTTCCATTATTTCATAATTAGTGATTTTGTTACATTTATTTTTTTTTTAAAAACTACCTTCTGCCTTTTAAATTGGGATAATTTAAAGTTCTGAAATACAACAAACTGCAGAATGACATCTTGGCAATAGCTTAGGATCCTCATTGCAAAGATGTTATATTGTGACAATAACTAACTTTCTGCTAGTATATCACTGTTGTTTTGAGAATTTTGCTGGTCAAATTGGAAAATTTTAGTCATTTTTTCCCCAAAAAAGACTACCTTTATTTGGTAGTAATATTAGGCAAACAAAATCACTGAATTAATAGAAAATAAAAAAATTTAACATTTTAATACTGACCAAGAATACAGTGTTGTACATGAATTTATTCTTAGTTTAGAAAGCCAAAGCTGAGACGATTGTCATCAGGCAAAGTCAGTTATTAATGTGTTGTGTTATATTTACCCTTTGTAATTTCTTTAAACATTCTGTTATATACAATGTAATGTAGATAAGTGTTCTGTCTCCCTCACTCTGAAAAACAAAAATCAAAATGATAGTATTACCTCACTTCGAAAAAATAAACCTGAAACAATATTTCTACAAGAGTTTTCCTCATTCTGAAAAACAAAAATCAAAATGGTAATGTAGGCAAAAGTTTTGCCTCACTCCGTAAAAATGTTGAAACCAAAACAGTAATATTTACACAAAAGTTATCCTCACTCTGACAAAATAAAACTGAAATGATTTTACTGTAACAGACTCTATCCACATTTGCTTTACTAACACAATGACACTTTAAGTTATACAGGGGTTTGGCAGGTTACATGGGGCCGTGTAACCTGCCAAAGCCCTGTATAACGTTTTTGTCACCCTTCAAAGCATTACCAAATGGATCTTTTTAACTTCCATTTCGTATTTTGTGTGACTTGTGTACGTTGTTGCCATGTTTGTTCACCATAACTAGATGTCAGAGATGTACGAGTTACTTCCCTTTTATCAGTTAATGTCGTGTGCGTTCATGTACCCTGGCAGATTTCCGAACATAGTTCCATGTACCCGGCAAGTTAACCAATCGCTATGCAAGAAATTTCTTTGACAGGTGACACAACTAGTTTAGACCCTCTACATTCCTACAGGGCCACTGTAGCCAAGTGGTCTAAACCATGCACTTACAGATCACTGCCTAAGACTTAAATCCCACTTGGAACAGGTCCTAGTGTGAGAAACTTTGTCAGTTCGCTTCCTGAAGGTCAGTGGTTTTCTCCAGGCACTCCAGTTTCATCTACCATCCCTGAAATGACTGTCTTGATATAAATGAAAATTTCTTGACCGAGGCATTAAACACCATTCAAAAATCATCCTAGTGTTAGGTTTGTCAGTTGGCTTGCTGACGGTCTGGTTTTTTCTGGGGTACTCCGGTTTCTTCCACCATCCTAGAACTGACTGTCTCAATATAAGTGAAAACAATGAAAGATTCTTGATTGTGGTGTAAAACTCCATTACACCACTCAAGTCTGGAAAAACTTACCTTGATTTCATAATTTCTGAAGAATATATTGGCTTTGAAATATCCTATTGTCTCGTCTATAATATCAGCACCCGCTAAAATAAAGAAATATAACATGTACTTTGTATTATAAATTATACAGGTTTTCAGCAGGCTTCCCAACCCCATGTACCCTATTAAAGATAAATATACCAAACCACAGGCATGTAACCTGCAAACACCTGTAAAATGTCTTTGTTGATCTTCAAAATGGTATTAGTTTGGCCTTTTATCTTCAACTAGCGTGAAACCTGCTTAAAACCTGTATAATGTTTCTGTCACCCTTCACAGTGGTATAAGAATTTAGTTTGGCCTTTCATCTTCAATTACGTGACTTACATACATTTGTTGAAAGGTAACCTGTTCCAGCACAATCATGAAAAAATGGTTTGAAAAGGGACCATATTTTCACAAATTTTTGAAATTTTGCTACTAGCTACATGTATTTCAAATTTGTGGAAACCTAGTCTATGTTACTAGGCAATATTTTGGTTCTGAATTAAGAATTATTTATAATTGTGTTGTCTGTTAAATTTGCTTGCTTATTTAATGGTATGTCACATGACCAGATGATTGGTCAAGAGTAAAAATATGAAAAAGGTCATTAAGGTGATTATTGCAACAAGTTTAAGATGACATACAATACAATGAGACAATACATAGACATATACATGGACATACAAAACTTTTACGCTACGGTTATTAAAATAAAATGTCAATTTCCATTCTAATTTTTCTGGATTTTTTGTAAAAGATTGAGTATAAAGTTTATTTATTTACTAGAAGATTATTATATATGTAACTTACTTTCCTTGGGAGCTGGTCCCTTGAATGATGTTCTCAGTGGCACCATGGCCATGTTGCCGATACATCTGGGAGGCTTTGTAAACTGGGAGTGATAGGCCTTTAAACATAGACAAAAACCATTTAAGTATTTATCAAACAAGAAATCTGAGAGCTACTGCTCACTTAGCATACCTCCAGCAGCTTTGAAATCAATACAGTGGCATGGGACCTCATACTGAAGTGGCAAACAAAGTTACTACAGTGTAGTTGATGAGAATGGGGTTCGCCGCTGTACCACGTGATACCTTCTAACATGTCCGTGAAACGCTTGTTTCCAATGGACATGGAATCGCACACTATGACGCTTTCCCGTAAAAACAACGTTATTCTGGGAATTTGTAACGTTGACGTTTTCCAAAATGTTCCGCACAAACGTTAAGAGGTATTGATCACATGGTACGGCGGCAAACCCCTTTTTCAACCATTGACTATAAATGTTGAAAAATAAACTAAGTCAGGAAATAGTAAGTGGATGTCTGGCAGACTTGTAATTGGTACTTGTGATATGGGACCTCATACTAAACTCACATGGCTGTGATTAGAAGTTGCTGAGAAAAATGTTACAAAAATCTTTGTTTTGGACAAATGGAAGTACAGAGGTAAACCAGTATATCCTCATCTTCTACGAAGTGGGGGTATAAGTAAGGTGATTTTATAGTCCTAATAATTTGCATGTTAAAAGAGCACCTTCAAAACTTAAATATTTAAATACTTATATATACTTAAAATGTCATACCAAATAGATGAGTAAAGCAGGAAATAAACAAGAGAAGAAAAATGGAGCTGTAGTGATTCAGAATGCCCATTTGGCAGAGCAATTTGTCTATAAACAAGAGGCCCATGGGCCTTAACGCTCACCTGAAGAAGAGTACATATCTTATGCAGAGGTTCAATGGTCAATGACATTAATAAAAGAGAATATCAAAATTTACAGCAGTAAGGGCCAATAATATGCAAGTATTTTTGCAAATTAATTATAATAATTATTATATAAGTATGCTATATATAACATATTTAAAGTCTAGCTACAATATATTATTTATAAACAGCTAAAACATCTGTATATTAAAATGTGCATTAGGCCAATACCTACAGTATTCCAATATACATGCCTATACAAAGAGTTTATAGTTTTTGAGATAATTAACCATTTAAGTATTCATTTGCATCTATGACCTTGACCTTTAAACCTATGACCTTCATTCATATATCAAAATGATTGTTGTGCAAATGCCTACAATATTCCAATGTACATGCCTATACAAAAAGTTTATAGTTTTTGAGATAATTAACCATTTAAGTACCCGTTCGTGTCTATGACCTTGACCTTTGAACCTATGACCTTCATTCATATATCAAAATGATCGTTAGGCCAATACATACCTTATTCCAATATACATGCCTATACAAAAAGTTTATAGTTTTTGAGATAATTAACCTTTTAAGTATTCATTTGCATCTATGACCTTGACCTTTAAACCTATGACCTTTATCTATATATCAAAATGATCGATAGGCCAATACCTACAATATTCTATTATACATGCCTATACAAAAAGTTTATAGTTTCTGAGATAATTAACCATTTAAGTATTAGTTTGCATCTATGACCTTGACCTTTGAACCTATGAACTTCATTCATATATCAAAATGATTGTTGTGCAAATGCCTACAATATTCTAATATACATGTTTATACAAAAAGTTTATAGTTTTTGAGATAATTAACCATTTGAATATTCGTTCGCAGCTATGACCTTGACCTTTGAACCTATGACCTTCATTCATATATCAAAATGATCGTTAGACCAATACCTACAATATTCCAATATACATGCCTATACAAAAAGTTTATAGTTTTTGAGATAATTAACCATTTAAGTATTCATTCAATTCTATGACCTTGACCTTTGAACCTATGACCTTCATTCATATATCAAAATGATCGTTAGGCCAATACCTACAATATTCCAATATACATGCCTATACAAAAGGTTTATAGTTTTTGAGATAATTAACCATTTAAGTATCCGTTCGCGTCTATGACCTTGACCTCTGAACCTATGACCTTTATCTATATATCAAAATTATCGTTAGGCCAATACCTACAATATTCCAATATACATGCCTATACAAAAAGTTTATAGTTTTTGAGATAATTAACTATTTTGGTATTCTTGGACATCTGTGACCTTGACCTTTGAACCATGTCCCTGATCTATGTATCAAAATGATCCTCATGTTAATACCTACAAATAACTGAAAATCCTACGCCATTATCACAAGAAATGTTAAAAAAATAGCATTTTTTATCAAAGGTCAAAAACTGGGACATGACCTTGACCTTCGACCTTGACATCCATTGGAAGAAAATTGCAAGACAAGATCAACAGTGAAAACTCCATACAATTATCTTCAGCCGTTATGAAGTTATACCAATAAATGTTTCATTTTAAAAATTACGTAATTTTACGCAAAAAACGCGTAACCTATTTTTCGTCTAATTTTCATGAAAAACACAATTTTAATGTTCCCAGGTATGCTGAATCTAAATATCCAATCAAAATTGCCTGCACCTTTTGGTTTCAGAGAAGAAGATTTTTTTGTCTTTTTGCTATTTTTAGTAACAGCGGCCATCTTGTTGGGCGTGGCCAAACCCCGAACACAATTTTGAAAGGCTGCTACCCAGGCATGATAATCACTAAGTTTAATCAAATATTTGGAGGAGAAGATTAAAATGTAAAGTTTACACACGACGGACGACGGACGACGGACGACGCACGACGGACGGTGATAGATTGCAATAGCTCATCTGAGCCTTTGGCTCAGGTGAGCTAAAAAAGTATAATGCTTGAAAGTCTTTTGTTTGATCCCGAGTCCAACCCTGCAGTTTTCTTCTTCCTATTACATTTTGATGGCCAGTGTGTCCCCCAGAAGTGGCGGAGTGACATTTGCCATATTAAAGTCCTTCCAAGGAAATTTGAGCAACAAGATTTTGCATAGGACCATGTGATCTCAAGAATAACAGGGGAGGAATGTCATGTTCTAGGTAGCTCAGTTGGTAAAACACTCATCTATACAGTGGGAGGTTCTCTGCCTGACTCCACATTTTTGTCTGCTTCCTGTTCCATAGCAATCAGGGGTGGGGGGGTGGGGGGTGTTGAAAATTCTTCAAGCCTGATGCCTGGGACTAGAAAATTTGCAAGCAGGACTTGGCAAAAAATTCACTGAAAAGCCCATCGGACTTAAGAACTCAGGATTTTTTTAAATTTCTTACTGTCCCCTGGTGTCTTGAAAAAATCTTAAAAAACACATGCAACAAGCAGATCGCATCAGGCTCCAGTGAGGAGAAAAGAAAGTCACAAGACAACACGGATGCCAAATATGATAAGGAGAATCATTGTTTTAACAGTCGTGTAATGACAAATTTTCATGAGTCGTCTATGATGAGGATAATATGGCAGTGTATTACTGTATCGTAAATACTACTAAAAATACCCTTTAACTGCGGATAGAAATGATGCATAATTATTAGTGTCTTTCTTCTTTGATTATGCTGTTAATCAATCTCTGGACTTGATTTAAAAAAATCCTGCTTTTTCATTTTCTGCATCAAAAAGTCCTAGGCTTTAGCTCATCTGAAAAAATTTTCAACCCTGCTATGTCAGGTCAATTAGATCTTACTGTTCGTCTACACAACAATTGGAATAATTGATAGAGTTGAGAGTAATGGTATTTAACATCACAGTCAAGAATATTCCATGTACCAGTATATCGAGATGATGTCAGCTATAGGAAAAAATGCAGAAATGTTGCCTGTGCATAGTGCTGATGACATTATACAGCAGGGTTCTTTATCATGCCACACCAACCATGACATACCGTTGGCCTTTACTGATTCACCTGGTATCAGTATAATGGACTGGGGGAGTGGTACGCTTGTCTGTGGCGTACTGACTCTGTGAGCTAGCACGGTAAAGTCGCCCTGAGTGCGCGCTAGTACAAGACAGACCATACAACACACTAGCACTTCACATGCATACACAAATTGTTCATAGATTAATCCATAGAGATTAATTAAATAGTTCTCGTCGCGAATAGCTGAAAAATTGCGGATGCGACGTTAAGCAACATTCAACCAACCAACCAACCAACCAACCATGACACTGGACCTCATTTATTTTTTTTTAAGTTCCAGCACGAAAGAGCCATGACTTTCTTTTCGTAACAGTCACTACCCATTTTCAAGTCTTGGGTCAGCCCAGGCCTGGGGTCGAACCCACAACCTCCCATTTACAGAGCAAGCACTCTACCAACCGAGCTGCCACAGTGATTGAATGATTAATAGAGATACAAAAACTATCAAGAAAGCCTGCTTGTCCTGTCACACCTTCCAGTGCTACTTCTTGTGATCCAAATTAGTTGGGATCACTTTGCAGTAGATCTTCTTTGTTCAAGTATCTAAAGTTTTAAAGAGTTCTCAACACAGATCCTGTCACACTGTGCAGGAGACTTTGCAAAAGGCTTTTGAATTTGTATCCCTATTAATTATTCTAATTTTGGTGAGTAAATAGTTTGTTGTTTTGTTTCTAACTTCCTTTTCTCCTCCTCACAAGGAAATTTATTAAATATTTCAATTCATTTTGATTTGTTATATGACAGCTTGGTTAGTATTTTCTACCTATCTACAAATTTACTGTATATTCAATGTATCTAGATTATTAACAATATAAACTTTACCGGCATGATTAGATTCTTGTAGCTCTTTGCAGGTCACTCCCCAAACTGATTCAACACAGATACAACTTCCTGATTGGGCCGCTTGAATCAAAAACTATAAAATCATGATTGGGGTTTTAGGTAATTCATTTATTATCATAATCAATTTTCTATAAATAATTTACAAAAGCATGAAATTTTGAAATGTTGTCAAAATAGATTTGAATCTTGAACGAAATAACATATTTAAAATATTTTTGTAATGCCGTAAGGAACTGATTTTGTAATTATTCCCCTTTATCTACCCGATAAATCTTTTAATGAAGCACACAAAGAAACAGTGTCATTCGGGTTAACGATGAAAACAGAAACATGTGCTGACTGTTGATAAACAGATGAGCTCTGCTGAAATTGGTCCTTGTCAGACAAATAAACACAGACAGAAAGATGCCTCGTTATGGCCAGCTTGTTATGGGCCCTGCTGGAAGTGGGAAGGTTTGTAACTACTGTCACTGTCAACAGATACATGTATAAGATTGTTGGTAAATGATATTCAAAAGTTTTCAAGTAAAAATTTTTTAGTAATAAAAATATTTTTATTTGTTAAATGACAGATTTCTTGATATTTGGCTTAGCAAAACATGGTTGTTTAAAACCTTTTATCCTCTACAGTTTGATTGGAGTTGTTCATCTAGTCAGTCTTGATGAGGTATTCGCTCTTCAATATATGGAATGACGTCTCCTTATATGATTAAACTGTTAAACACCACAGTTTAAGCAGTTTGTTCACATATAAAATAAAAATGTCTTCTGAACACTACAGCATTATAGCCTGTTGTCTTGACAGAAATAATTTATATGCTCAGCTAGGGCAATGGTCGGGGAGAGTTCTTTAATGTGTCATGCCAATCATAACACATGGCATCAGTTTTTAAGGTGTTTTCCGTAGGACACTGCAACTTTTATTTCTAAATGCCAATTGTTTGGTGTAAGAACAGCCACTACCTATTTTTCAGGTCATGGTCAGACTCACCCAGGGTTCGTGCCCTGACCTCCCAATGATTTTCTTTGTCTAAAATTACTACTGATTACTAAATTTTCCCAATTTGATAATTAAAATTCCCAAATCATTAGTGATATACTAGCAGATTAAATCTATTTGTCCTTACCCACAAAATGTTAAAATATTGTCACAACATATACTAGCAGATTAAATATATTTGTCCTTACCCACAAAATGTTAAAATATTGTCACAACATAACATCTTTGCAATGAGGGTCCTAAGCTATTGCAAACATGTCATAATGCAGCTTGCTGTACTCCAGAACTTCAAATTCTCCCAAATTAAAAGACAGAACATGTAACAAAATCACTGCCTCCTACATACAAACACACAGCACTCTACTGTCTAAGCTACCACAGTGGTGATACAGTAACAAAGTTGTCATATTTTTTATTTTGTAGAGTACCTATTGTAGTAATATGTTCAGACATTGTGAGAACATTCGACGCACGATCCATGTTGTCAACTTAGATCCTGCTGCAGAACATTTTGACTACCCTGTACTTGCTGGTAAGTTGTAAACAGGGGTTCAAAATTCCCCAGATTCAAGGTTTTGGACTTATTGATTTAACATTGGGATCCTTTATCTAGGTTTCCATAAATTTAAAATAATTAGTAGCCAAATTTCCAAAATTTGTGAAAATATAGTCCTTTTTAAAGTATTTTTCCACAAATTTGCTAAAATAGGTTACTTTTTGAAAGAATTCCTCAAAAATTAGTAGCCAATGGCGATTTTGGCTACCAAGAATGGAAACATAGCTCTATAGTTAAACTGTGACAGTCTCTAGAATGGACCTGCACTTTTACCAGGATAATAATACCTTTTCTATATGATAACGTACGGTAATTGCACATCACCCTTTTAATGATGATAATGGACTTTCAAACTCTATGTGGGAACTGCCAAATATAAAGGTAAAAGGTCCTGTACCTTCCATTAAAACAACTGAACCACTGTGGAAATATTCAACCTTAAGAACAGTAGATTGTGAGTTAACCCCAGCCGGGTCATACATGAGACTTGAAAATTTTAGCTACTTCTTTTTTTGCCTGGCACACTGTTTTAAGAAACAGAGTATCAACTGGAGAGGAGATAAATGGTTTTTAGCTCACCTGACCAAAGGTCATGTGAGCTTATGGTATGGTGCAGCGTGTGTATGTGCGTGCGTGCGTGCGTGTGTGTGTGTGCGTGTGTGCGTGCGTGTGTGCGTGCGTGCGTCGTTAACACACATTTTCGACTTCTCCTCTGAAAGTACTCGATAGATTTCAACGAGACTTGGTCATAAGCATGTCTGGGTCGGTGCAATTCAGATTTGTTCGTGGCGTTGCCATGGCTACCATAACTAGGTCAAGGTGACCTAGGCGTGCAAAAATCTTAAAAAATCTTCTTCTCCGAAAGTATTGTTTGGAGAAAAAATCTGATGTGATATTTGGCTTCTCTAGGGTCTTAAGCCTATAGTTTGTTCATTTTGTGAAATTCGGTCGAAAAATGGGTTACGCGTTTTTGCGTTTAATTTTGAAAAAATCGTAAAATAGCTTCAAATTGTTATAACTTGACTACTTGACCAGATAATGACATGGGGTTTTTAGTTTTGACATCTTATTGTTATTATCTTCAAAATGAGGTCAAGGTCAATTGTAAAGGTCGCGACCTAATTTTTTTTACCTCTGATTATAATTATTATCTCGAAAACTATAAACTTTTTGTATAGGCATTTATATGAGAATGTTGTAGATATTGATACAATGATCATTTTCATGTATAGAAAAAGGTCATGGGTTCAAAGGTCAAGGTCACAGATGCGAAACAATACCCAAATGGTTAATTATCTCGAAAACTATAAAATTTTTGTATAGGCATATATATTAGAATGTTGTAGGTATTGATACAACAATCATTTTGATGTATAGAAAAAGGTCATGGGTTCAAAGGTCAAGGTCACAGATGCGAAACAACACCTAAATGGTTAATTATCTCGAAAACTATAAACTTTTTGTATAGGCATGTATATTAGAATGTTGTAGGTATTGATACAACGATCATTTTGATGTATAGAAAAAGGTCATGGGTTCAAAGGTCAAGGTCACAGATGCGAATCAATACTGAAATGGTTAATTATTTCGAAAACTATAAACTTTTTGTATAGGCATATATATTAGAATGTTGTAGGTATTGATACAACAATCATTTTGATGTATAGAAAAAGGTCATGGGTTCAAAGGTCAAGGTCACAGATGCGAAACAACACCTAAATGGTTAATTATCTCGAAAACTATAAACTTTTTGTATAGGCATGTATATTAGAATGTTGTAGGTATTGATACAACGATCATTTTGATGTATAGAAAAAGGTCATGGGTTTAAAGGTCAAGGTCACAGATGCGAAACAATACAGAAATGGTTAATTATCTTGAAAACTATAAACTTTTTGTATAGGCATATATATTAGAATGTTGTAGGTATTGATACAATGATCATTTTGATGTATAGAAAAAGGTCATGGGTTCAAAGGTCAAGGTCACAGATGTGAATCAATACTGAAATGGTTAATTATCTCGAAAACTATAAACTTTTTGTATAGGCATTTATATTAGAATGTTGTAGATATTGATACAACGATCATTTTGATGTATAGAAAAAGGTCATGGGTTCAAAGGTCAAGGTCACAGATGCGAAACAACACCAAAATGGTTAATTATTTCGAAAACTATAAACTGTTTGTATAGGCATGTATATTAGAATGTTGTAGGTATTGATACAACGATGATTTTGATGTATAGAAAAAGGTCATGGGTTTAAAGGTCAAGGTCACAGATGCGAAACAATACAGAAATGGTTAATTATCTCGAAAACTATAAACTTTTTGTATAGGCATGTATATTAGAATGTTGTAGGTATTGAAACGACGATCATTTTGATGTATAGAAAAAGGTCATGGGTTTAAAGGTCAAGGTCACAGATGCGAAACAATACAGAAATGGTTAATTATCTTGAAAACTATAAACTTTTTGTATAGGCATGTATATTAGAATGTTGTAGGTATTGAAACGACGATCATTTTGATGTATAGAAAAAGGTCATGGTTTCAAAGGTCAAGGTCACAGATGCGAATCATTACTAAAATGGTTAATCATCTCGATCTATAAACTTTTTGTATAGGCATTTATATGAGAATGTTGTAGATATTGATACAACGATCATTTTGATGTATAGAAAAAGGTCATGGGTTCAAAGGTCAAGGTCACAGATGCGAAACAATACCCAAATGGTTAATTATCTCGAAAACTATAAACTTTTTGTATAGGCATATATGTTAGAATGTTGTAGGTATTGATACAACAATCATTTTGATGTATAGAAAAAGGTCATGGGTTCAAAGGTCAAGGTCACAGATGCGAAACAACACCTAAATGGTTAATTATCTCGAAAACTATAAACTTTTTGTATAGGCATGTATATTAGAATGTTGTAGGTATTGATACGACGATCATTTTGATGTATAGAAAAAGGTCATGGGTTCAAAGGTCAAGGTCACAGATGCGAATCAATACTGAAATGGTTAATTATCTCGAAAACTATAGACTTTTTGTACAGGCATGTATATTAGAATGTTGTAGGTATTGATACAAGAATCATTTTGATGTATAGAAAAAGGTCATGGGTTCAAAGGTCAAGGTCACAGATGTAAAACAATACTGAAATAGTTAATTATCTTGAAAACTATTTACTTTTTGTATAGGCATGTATATTAGAATGTTGTAGGTATTGATACAATGGTTATCATGTAGTAAAGAAAAAAGTCATTGGGGTTTAGTATTTATGTTTTCTTTAAATCTATCAGCTAGCCATTAGTTATCAGGTGAGCGTATAAGGCCCATGGGCCTCTTGTTAATCATTGAACCTGATTCACGGATTTGAAATTACGTGATATACCGCCAAACGCATGTTCGTGAGGGACCGGGTTAAGTCAAAGTATATGTTGACCAGAAACAATCTAATATTCCTTCGTGACCGGGGGAGTGGTATGCTTGTCTGCTATATACTGACTGTGGTCTAGCACCTTAAAGTCACACCTAGTGTGTTAGTACAAGGCAGACCATGCAACACACTGGCACATTTTTGAAAATTCATGTATACAAATTTTAATAAAACAATTCTGATAGATCAGAACTGAATTATAACTACAAATATTTTACATGAAACAAAAGGTCACTGGAAATGTTCATCTAGTTAGTCACTGAAATCTATGAAATAATGAAATAAAATTGGAACTTTTTTTCATTTCAGACATTCGGGAATTAATTCATTTAGATGATGCTATGGACGATGAAGCAATGAGACTTGGCCCGAATGGTGGATTAATATTTTGTATGGAGTAAGTTTTCTGTCTCTATGTCAAAATTAGGGATCTTCAACGGGGATTTTTCTGGATATCCACAGTGTCCGGTAAAGGGACCCATTCCCAATGCAAAAAAAAAAACATACATTTTTCCCAATTCTGTAGTAAAAAATTCCCAATTAGCTATGTTTATCAATTTTGAAAAAAAAAATTCACAAGATCATCAACATCATATTTGGAGGATATCTCGTTCTGATAACAATTTCAATCTATATTAACTCACATTTTGTTGGATGATTTATATAGAGACAAAAGAGACAGCGCTATTTTGCTGTGAACACCGATATAATTTGTTCAATTACCAGTATTCTAGTGGTCTAGAATTTCTAATATGTTGTTGTGATTTTCCCAAAATTACATTTTTGTTGAGCATTTTACCAATTTCATCCCAAGGTCCTTTTCCCAAAAAGGCCAGAAAAATCCCTGCTCAATGGCTGAAAGGTCTAAGGGACCAGCTTTAAAGATAACCATGCCTCTTATCTATAAGGTTTGAATCCCACTTGGGTAGATCTTAATGTGTCAGTTTCCTTGTTTAAAGTTGGTGATTTCACATGGTACTCTGGTTTTCTCAACATTCTAGAACTGACTTTCTCTAAGATGCAGGATTACTGATCAAATTGCTTCTCAACTGTAAGGTTTGAATCCTATTCAAACAGATCCATATGTGAAAATGTTTGTCAATTTCCTTGCCTAAAGTCTGTTGTTACCCTGGACACTCAGGTTTCCTCTACCATTCTAGAACAGACCTCCTCTACGTAATTATACGAATCTAGATATTACTCTATTTTCAGAATTAACTATTCTGCCAATTTTAGACTTTCTGAGTCAGAATTAAGATTTTAATAGGAAGTACAAGTGGAAGTTTCTCTGCAGGGCTCGACATTAACGTTAGCCCGATTGTCCGGGACAACTAAAAAGTGCCGTTGGACAAGCCAACTTGACTGTGATGTTGTCTGACTGGACAAGTAACATTTTCCGCCGTCCTTCATTATCGTTGATCACGTTTCTAAAGTGAATATTTAACCGTGTAAGCAACAATATTATCGACTGAAATTTGTATGTCAAATACTTTGGAACGAGGTTATAATCTTGCTCTCCTCTGCGCTTAAGATAGATAATTTTGCTTTAACAACATTGAAGCGTTCAATTTACATAGATTGTTTACACGTGACAACAAGAGATGCAATGGATCTGTCCAAATTTGGGTTTTCGTGTGGTCCTCCCAAAAATAATTTTTTTAGACCACTTACGAACAAAAACTAGTTCGCTTGTATGTGTTCGCCAGGAATATTGGTCAAGCGAATTTCACGTCCACTTTACATGATTTTATCAAGGCCACTCAACACTTCTAAGAAAGAGTTCAAAATAAACCAACACAAAAGTATCGTGAACCCATGGAATTGAAAAAAATTATATGAAAACAGAAGTGAGATTTGGTGCAGTTCAAACATATATTTGACTCTTGAATTGACCTGAATATTATAGCCCCAATGAGATATTAATATTTCTTACAGAAAACAAAAAAATGAGAAATTGATAATAGTTAATGCATATTGATATTCACAATTGTGAACAGGTTTATCACACAGTTTATCATTAACAATGAGCACTAAATTACTTTAGGTTTGAGATTATAAACAGACAGGTTGTAGCTTTAAGTCGTTCAGTAAATGTAGTACTGAATTTAGTCATGAACTTTCGGACAAGTCTTTTTTGCTAAAGGACAACCAACTTTTTCTTCTACTTGTCCGATGGGACAAGTTAGAAAAAAAAGTTAATGTAGAGCCCTGCTCTGTTTGATAAAATAAGGCTTATATTATGTGAATATCCAGAGGCTACTGATTGTAAATTAAGTGACTTTGTATGGGCTTTCCAAAATTTCTTTAACCACATCACTGGATTCCATTTTATGGTTAGATCCAGTGTCTGTCCAAAGTCAGATACATGCAATTTATAACCAGTTGGCTGAATATGTTCTGCTTATGTTTTTGTTTTTCTTCCATATATGGTCATATAGAGTAAAACACGTTTATAACGTACCTCTTGGGACTCTATTTTTAACTTTTGTTTTAAAGTGACTTTGTTATATTGTTATAAATAGACTTATATAGAGAAGCAGTCGGGTCCAATATTTGACCTCGTACTATCCATGAATTTGTTGTAAGCGTGTTCATTATATTCGTGTTTTACTGTAAAATAGGGTTTGACTTCATACGAGATTCGTCTACTGGTGTAATTTCATAATCAAGAGAAAATCACATGATACCGTGCTGTGGGGAAAAAAAAGGACAACCCAACCTTTTAAATTAAGAAATTTTCAATATGTTTCAAACTTAATTTTTTTTATGTTTTCGGTTGGTTTGACTGTTATAAAGTACATGTTATTTATCAACAAATTACTTTATTTTCTATTTTCAGATATTTTGCACAGAATTTTGATTGGTTACAGGAGGAGCTAGACGAAGTTGAAGATGATTATATTTTATTTGATTGTCCAGGTAAGAAGTGTGAAACATATAAATGTTTTACAGACTTCAAAATCTACTGTTTTTCCATAAATGGAGTGCACATGGTTTTTATTGTTTATTTCTTTTAATTGAAAATGTTTCCATTAAACTATCAATAAAATGCATTTAAAATGCACTGACCTAACCAAATTATATTTTTAAATGAAACCATCGTCATTCAAAGTTAGATCAGGGTATTTAGAATCAGGTAGGTCATTGTTGTTTGGGTTTTTTGCAGGTGTGTTTATCATGAATATTTCAATTATGACTTCTCATTTCAAGTTGTCCGAAGTAAGAAGGATCAAAAGGGGTAATTTTGACATAGTTATATCTGTTGTTTTGTTGAAAAAAACTTCAAAAATTGCTCTATGTACAGAACTAAATTCACCTTTGGATGAATGGAAAATATTTTTTCCTATTAGGTCAGTAGATTTTGTATGAAGTTGTGACAAATTTTTTGTGAGTTCGTTGGAAAGTACGACTTTATTCTTACATTTTCCATGTGCACTCGATTTGTGAATATACAGTAGTTTTCTAATCATTCGTTATTCATGCTACAGTGGTGCATCAACTGGGTTTCAGCAATGAAGGAGTAGAGTAACAGAGTTTTATGACCCAGTGAAGAATCACTCACTTATATGGAGGCTGTCATTTCAAGGATGGTGGAGGAAACTGGAGTGCCCAGGAAAAACCATTGACCTTCAGCAAGTGAATTGACAACACTAGGATCTGCCCATATTTTGAAATCTAACCCAATTTTCACCTCAGAATATCCTCACAATGGAAGTCCTGTATTGGAATTGGACCTGGGGACTTATGTGACTGTGCATGTATTAAGATTTTCTTAAATGTTTATTTTATTTTTAGGTCAGGTAGAACTTTATACACATGTGCCAGTTATGAAACAGTTAGTTGAGATGTTACATAAAATGGACTTCAGAATATGTGGTGTGTTTATTATAGATTCACAATTTATGATCGAGGCCTCCAAATTTGTCTCGGGTATGCTTACAGCGTTATCAACGATGGTGAACTTAGAAATTCCACACGTAAACATTATGTCTAAATTGGATTTATTAAGTAAAAAGGCAAAGAAAGACATTGACAGGTAGGGATTTGTCATGACAGTTTAATTGAATTTTGTAAAATTCTAGCAATTTCATTGGATGGATTAATTAAAAAAATATTTGTATCAATTTTGATTTAAAGGAACAACATTTAGCCACACCTAATGATGTATTGTTGGTGATTGTCATGGAAAAAACAGATACATGTGTGAAATTTTTTTCTTGATTAAAACAGATCATTGATGAATACTGTATTTAAACATTCTGAAAATTTTAATAATTTTGGAAATTTAATTATCAGCATTTGTTCTAGATGTAGAGCTATTATAGCAGCTTTTTCCGAGAAATTTATCTTTGAATCAGTATTCAGGGATTATGCAAATAAAGTGTTATTTTGAAAGGATTCATTGAAAATCTCCTGGTCTGAAACTGTTAGGCATTAACAATTACAAGCCCAATAATAAAAAAGGGCAGTTTTATTTTCTTTACGAATTGTGCTACATGTATTTTGTCTGATAATATTTCCTTCTTTTCTTTATCAGGCTTTACTCCCAAAATCTTTGTTTCCATACCTGGTAGCCAAAATCGTCGAAAATTGTTTCTAATTTCTAAGAAATTCTTTCATAAAAGTAGCCTATTTCAGCAAATTTGTGAAAAAATACGTGAAAATTGATTTTCATAAATTTTCGAAACTTGGTTACTAATGTCTAAATTTTTGGAAACCTAGCAAAAATACATGTACTCTGATTCAAGTCTTGCAGTTTGTCATCTTATCATTGTTTCATTTTAGATATTTAGAACCAGAATTACCAGTTTTATTGAATGAAGAGTTTGATGATGACAATAAATCGAATCAGAAATTCAAAAAATTAAATGCATCTATAGCCACAATGGTAAGTAAGCATCGCCTAATTATATGAGGTCAAAGGTCAATTTTTTGTCTAGGTTAAAGTTTAATACCTTAAAAGATGTGTTTTTCACATACAAGTACATGTATATTGAATACAAATCAGCGGAAAGGTCAGAGACATAGGTCACATATATTGTTATAATTTGTATTGTTGTATATATATTATTTCTTAGGCCTAAAAAAAATATGTGTGTTTTCGCTAACATAGAATTATTATAAAGGGTCGGTAGGTCGATTTTTTTTTTTTTTTTTTTTTTTTTTTTAATAGCATATGTTATGCATGTGTATGTAATGTATTAGGTTAAAATTATATTACAAATGTGTTGTTTAAGTTATTTTAGATGATTTAGATGTAATTTAAAATTAAACATATAACTAAAATACTTGTATCTTCTACATGTATTCACTGCTTAAAGTTTTGCTGACTTGTTTTTGATACAATAGAGTTTTAATCGAAAAACGAAAACGGATTTTTAAAAATCTGGGAAAAAAAACTGGAGTCGGTCTTGTTTTAGTTGGGTCGGTCAGGTTAGCGGAAACACACATATTTTTTTTAGGCCTCAGTAATACAGGCTCTTAAACATATAAATTGGCTCCTAAATTGCAGAATTGGCTATTTTTTAGCTCCAACTTTTTTTAGGGTCAGAGCTAACCCTGGCACTTTGATTATGCATCTTTCGTTTGAGAGAAATAAGGGCAGAGATATTGTAGTGATATTTTGAGTTAGAGCTGTCACGTTTACAAAATGTTTTAAACGTTTACACGGACCAGTGTAACCGAAACGGAACTGTGTAATCGTAACGTAATGTCAATTGGGGACTTAATTTGTTCATAATTTGTGTTGTACCTAGTAATAGATACGATAATGCAAACATAAAAACCGTGACAAAATCGTACTGTAATTAAAATATTGTTAAAATGACATTTAGAATTGTGTAGAATTATCAGCAAGAACACTGTTCTTTTAAATATCGTATCAAGCTGAATGTACTGGTGTGTGCAGGGAATTCCACATATAATTATCATATGACGAAATGCGAGGTGTTCAGAATGGTGTGTCACGTGGGCATTTCAAGAACAGTCTTAAGACTCATACTATCTTGTTAAAGAAAAAGTATCGTATTTTTAAAATAATTTTATTCCACATTTGATTTAACAAAAATATTGTACAAAAAATAGTCAGTCTATTTCAATTATGTCAAAATTTGCCGGAAGATTCGTGGACACTGTTTAATGCAGAAACGAACGCTTTGAAACCTTTCCCTCAACAATATTTATAGGACGTAGATCTGGTGCACACATCCGGGCAAGTGTAATAGAAACTCATTATCGGACATTAAATGCAGTGTAGTACTGTACTACAGTGTTTATAGATTTATGCTTATGTTTCATGATTGTTCAAGGTACTGGTACCGCCTCCATTATATGAATTTAGAATTGAGCCAAAATTACATTTTACTTTTTGTGCGTTTTGCCCGTTAGCTTCCACCCGGATTTCAAAACGATCAAATTTTTTTATCAGCCAAGATGCAAGCCTTGATAAATAAAAGAATCCCAAATAAATGAAAATGGGCGTAATTAGGGCTGTTTTAAAGGGCAATAATTACATCATTTACATTGTAAACAGTTCGAAAATTTGTAAACGTTTACGAGCTTGACATGAAACGGTAGCGTGTACACGTTTAAACGCGACAGCCCTATTTTAAGTATGTTTGGTGCTGTGATTATAAGTCTTTTTTGTACCCCCAGCCTTTCAGAGAAAAAGGGGGAAATTAAATTCGAGTTTCTGTCTGTCTTCTGTCTGTTCGAAACTCTAGTCTATGCTAATTCTCCAATACTATGAAGCACTATTTCACGAAACTTGGTGCAAAGTATCAACATAGATAAGAGATGCACATATCATGAACCTGAGTTGGTTTGCTAATTTTCCTCAGTTATAGCCCTTTGAACATCAAATCACAAAAGGTACATCTTGATTGGGATCCTAAGTCATTGAATTTGCTTGTTTGGTTTCAGATTGAAGATTACAGTTTAGTAAAGTTTTTACCGTTAGACATCTCAGAAGAAGAAAGCATAAATGACATATTACTTCAGATAGACATGACCATACAGTATGGTGAAGATCTAGAACCTAGAGAAATAAGGGTAGGTAGTATTACATATGCATGGTTATCCCACTTGTCTTCATTCAAAATTCCATGACAGAGACATAAAAAGACTAAACTATTTTGCTGTGATATAATTTGTTCAATTAACATTATTAAAGTGGTCCAGAATTTCTAATAATCCCCAAAATCATGTGTTTGTTAGTTTGTCAAGCATTTTTTCCCAATGTCATCCCAAGGTCCTTTTCCCAAAAAAGGCCAGAAAAATCCCTATGCTAGGCAAAGCAATACAACACTGCTAGGCACAGAAGACTTTTGTCATTACTTTGTTAGTAAAGATGATTATGATGGCAAAGTACAAAAAGGCATAAAATATATTACTTTACAGTATTATCATTTGATAAGGATCCAAATGTAAGGGTGTTGTCCTGTTCTGTTTAGTAGTGTGGGAAGAGTAGGCTATATAAGTAAAAATGACTAGAATTTCAAAGGGGTACAACTGTTGAGAAATGATTAGAATTTCATAGGGGCACAACTCTTGAGAAAGAAATGTAGAATTCCCTGACATTTCCTTTATTTTTCAAATTTTATCCTTTCTGTTTGTACTATTTTCTTGTTTTTATTTTTCATTCCAGGATGAGGAACCTGATGAAGATTTAAACGACATAGACAGTGGTTTTGATGGATGAAATTAACAGCCAGGGCATTGATATAATAACAGTATAAATGTATCAATTGTAAAGTTACCTATTGATGACATGGAACTTTGATGGGCTAGCACTATAAAACCAGACTTTGATAGACATTGGTCTTGATGGATGAAATTAACAACAAGGGCATTGATATAAGAATATAAATGTATCGATAGTACAAAAACCTATTGTTGATATGAAACTTTGAAGGGCTAGCACTATAAACCATATTTAGATAGACATTGGAGGAAATTGAGAGCTGGGACATTGATGTAAGAATATAAATTTATTGGTTGTGTAGTGGCGGACCCAGTAGTATTGGAAGGGGGGGTTTTCTATCTTTTGTAGGTGTGGAAAAGCAATCTAGGAGGGTATAGGGGCTTGTTCCCCCCAAAATTTTTAGCAAGAAATGTAGCATGCAATTCTGCAATTTCCTGCAATCTGAGCAGTGATACAAATATGATTGGCAGAAATAAAAGAGAGAAATCTAACTCCCAGAATCCCCCTCTGGGTCTGCCATTATACAGCTACCTATTGGTGATATGGAACTTTGATGGGCTAGCACTATAAAACCAGATTTGATAGACATTGGTCATGATGGATGAAATTAACAACCAGGACATCCATGTAATAGTATAAATCATTAACGTAAGGCGGATCCAGGAATATTGGAGGGCAGGGGGTTCCAATTTTAGCAAGTGACACATATATCATGGACAGAAATAATGGAGGGGTTTCAACCCCCAGACCCCCCTCTGGGTCCAATTACCTATGGCTATATGGAACTTCGATGGGCTAGTACTATAAAATCAGATTGTTTGTTTTTGTTGAAAATAAATGAACATTGAACATTTCTGAATAAAGAGCCTAAAATATATACTGTAAAGAGGATTATTTTCGCCGGGGCTGGGGGGGGAATTTTGCGATTTCTGAAATCTCGCATTTCGCGTGGGTGTAATTTTCGGGTAACCAATATAAGTGGGTGTATATTCTATATATTATACATTTATTGCCTTTGTGTGAGGTAGAACTGAACATTTGTTCACCCGCAACAAGTCATATTTCCCGAGGGAAATGCGAGTTGTTAAGGGTGAACAAATGTTCATATCTCCCTCACACAAAGGCAATAAATTGTTTATTATACCGAAAGATAACCATGGTAATAAGAAAGACAGAAAGGAAGAAAATATTTCAAAAAGACAGCTTGAAAACATCAGTCCTTCACTGATTCATTGCTCAGTTTTCTCCTATCGGAACTTATCGGAGGCAAACGCTAGAACGTCGTGACCGATTCTCCATTGGTGACGTCATATCATTGTAACGTCATATCATTGTAACGTCATGATGTGTTCCGAAGAGGTGGGATATGATGTTTTCAGAGGGATACACGATGTTTTCTCCACCCTGATCACATGATCCAACGATCCATTCAAATTACAGATAGTATCGTATTTTTCTAATGAGGTATAATAATATGATATATTCACCTGTATGGTAGACATTTTTATGTGGGTAAAATTTCCGTGGCATTTTCTTTAGCACGAAATAAGCGAAAATTTTACCTACGCGCAAATTTCCCCTTTACGGTACATGTCCTTTTTCTTGCAACTCGCTGGTAATCTTGCTCCCAATATTGGACTGGGTATAAGGATGCTGTAAAATGGTTTCCAGTGCTGTGTAAAAATTGGATCTGTTAAAAGTAGTTTGTTAAAATATACCATTGTTATTGTTTGTAAAATTGACCTTAAATTTTGTAAATTAAATTGAAACCCTGATACTCTGGACAAGAAGGGGTTCAGTTTAGATGGGTTTACTGTATAATAAACAGAAGTAACCCAAACTGTCTAAACTGGACTTGTTTGTTAAATAAACTTTTGTTAACGGGTCTGACCAAGGCTTTAAATAGTTAGTGATTTTCTCTAACTAAGCACTTGGTATTTAGAAATGAAAGTCACGGGTCCTTCGGAAGAGACCTTAAAACAAATCCCCACAGCACAGTAGGCGTGGCACATAAAAGCCCTTCTCCCTGCACATTGCCCTAAATGCACTGCAAAGGTCAAAATTTCTGCCACAATCTATAGGCTGGGTGACATCTTGATATAAGTTGAAATATTCTTGACTGGGAGGAAAAAAATAATTATTTGAGGCAATGGAAAAGACATCGATCAGAATTACAGCTCTAAGTTTTTGTCAGGGTTGTGTTGCTGAAAATTTCTAACTTTTCTCTGGATACTCATGTTTTCTCCACTTTCTAAAACTGACTGCCTTCATATACATGGAGGAATCTTCACTGGGGTGTAAAACATCATTATCCCACTCCAATATTATAATACTTTAATGGTGCAAGAAGAATAAAAATAAACTAGAAAAACTGAGCCACAAGCTCACAAAAATACCCCCCCCCCGCCAACCTCCACATAAAAAGAATCCATCGGACCAAATTTTTAAATAGGAGGTGCACATCTACATTATATCACAAAGATCGTGTGAAAGTTTCATGAAAATCCATTGAAGGTTTTAGGAGGAGTTGCGGATAAGAGATAGGTACTCTAAGGTGTAACGGAAGGACGGACACACGGACGGACATCCCTATCACTATATACCCTCCACTTTTTAAGCTGGGGGTATAAAAAATAGATGCTGGTCCTGACCCTTCCCCTACCATACCCTGTGTCCTTGGAAGGAGTTGAGTTGAGTAATGGTGTTTAAAGTCTCAGTCAAGAATATTTCACTTATATCGAGACATTGCCAGTTATAGGCGAAGGTGCAGAAATTTTGCCTGTGTGTTGCGCTGATGACATTATATAGCAGGGTTCTTTAGCGTACCAAGCCTACCGTGACACAGGACCTCGTTATTTTAAATTCCCATCCAAAAGAACCATGACTTTCATTTCGTAATGCCGAGTGCTTGGCGAAAGAACAGTCACTACCCACTTTCAAGTCCTCGGAAAGCTGAGAGGCAGCAGTTAGATATTTTGGTATCAAATACATTGTGTATTTTCAATATCAACATGATCAAACCGTTGTCGAAGTGTTTGATGAAAGTATGGCGAGTTGAATGTTGTCCCTTGGCAAGGAAAACTTAACCCTTATACATCCATTGCATTTAATTTACACACTATCACACTCATACTTATCCATGTCCGAATCACAACCCAGAAGAAAAGTAAAAACTTAGGAACTGACATGTTAGGTTAGACACGTGAACTTCCACTAGGGAAGTGAGGCCAGGTGTTTCGGAAGGGTAAGCACCTCCTGTTTAGCTAGCTACACCCGTTATGTATTTAATAAACTATTTTATACAGAATTTGATGGTTTTGTCAATTGAGGGAACTGAAGACAACAACTGTTTCCTGAAATCTTTGTCAGGCCCCAGTTTTACAATCATTTCTTGGCCAAGATTTTCCTTTACTTGAATTTGAAATTTGAACAATTTTATGTTTTCAAGATATTCTTGAAGTTAAGTTGTTATTTTGAAAATGATTTTGTGTTTAGAGACCCGTTGAAAGTTTAACACTGGGCTTACGAAAAATAGTCGAAATTTAGCAATATAGTGGTGGAAATATTGATTTTAAGTGGCCGAACAGCTACCGAGAGATAGGTATCAGTCGCTGCAGAAATATAGCTAACTAGGGACCAAGATGACCTGCCGTTTCGGCACTAATTATACCCACCCCCACCCCGCAAACTAAATTGAGAACTTTGTCTTGAAGTTACATAATGAAGGTATTTTTCAATTTTGTCATTTAACGCAAAAACACTTTATCCATTTTTCGATCAAATTTCACAAAATAAATAAATAATTACTTTAAGACTATAGAGAAGTTAAATATCAAATCAGATTTTGGCCCCAGTCATTTGTTTTAGAAAATTTAACTGTTTTAGGTTTTTCAGTCAGAGGGTCATAACTCCCAGAAAAAACCAACAAACCAACTCGGGTTTACGATATGCGCATCTGATATCAATGTTGATGCTTTGCTCCAAGTTTCGTGAAATAGTGCTACATAGTTTTAGAGAATTAGCACAGAGAAGAATTTTGGACGGAAGGAAGGGCGGACGAACGGAAAATCGAATTTAACCACTTCGATTTTAATATCCCCCTGTTTCTTCGAAACGCAGGGAAAAAAATAAGTAGTGACTTTTCATTCCCCATTCATGCACTTGGCATATAGAAATGACAGTCACAGGTTACTTCTAAAGTCATCTTAAAAACTTATGCCCCGTGTCCGACAGGTACATTGTCATGTTTGCTCTTCAAAGGTAAAAATTTCCGCCAACTTCACCGATAGTTGGTGACTTCTCGATATAAGTGAACTGATCTTGACTGGAACGTAACACCTCATTCAATCAATCATCAATATTTTGTATGAAGTGTATGAAATGTACAGGGCCGGGAGTATACGGGCATACAGAATCCACCTTGGCACTTTTAACAACACATAAAGAAACGGTTCAGATTATGCTTCATTACGCGTCGAAATTACAACGTCTAATGAAGTCCGTGCTTCATTAAGCGTTGACAATTTCGACGCCAAGTGAAATCCAAAGATTCTTTTTGATATTACAAAATAATTTTTTTCTCTCAAAATTGAACGATTGTATTTGGCTTCTCGTCTGGAACCACAATCTTTGGACTTCATTAGGCGTTGCTACATCGCTATTAGGAAACTTCGATAGCCACGACGGGATGGGATGGAGTGGGGAGGGTGGGACTGTTCCATTTAAACCTTACCACCGTTAAAAAAAGGCCAAAAATAAAACCATTTCTGTAAAAATAAATAGGATGGGTGGGGGAGTACAAATCAAAAACAACATACTAATCCATGTACAAAACCCGGGCCTAAAGTAAAAACTTTGAGACGTGAACTTCCATCAGGGAAGTGAGGCCGGGTCCTCTGGAAGGAAATCGTACCGTATCTCATGGCTTTATCATTTGGACCATCCTGTTCGGATTCGTTTATTCCTACATTAAATGAGTTGTATAAATAATGATAAGTGTCATCTTACAATTTTTAAAGCATCAGCCATGCCTGAATGCTTTATAGCGATCGTTGGATTTTTTCGTATTTAGCGCCGCTCTCATTTCACCTTGACAGCCAATCAAATCCTTCGTTTCGACTGAAATTACGGGAATTTCCATATAGGGTATCCCAGGTATGTATAAACTCTAATCTGAATGATTGGGTCTCCCGGAAAGTTACGAAAGCAATGTTTTCATCATGTACACATGTGCCGATCTGAAATGTATTCATACGCGTATTAGTCCGTTATTGTTTTTGCTGGATATATATTTAATTCTTCACTTTTGTATGATAATTTTAAGATAAAAACCATAAAAATCCATTAAGTATACGCCCCTCGGAAAACCCAACAAAAATGACGATCTTGTCAGTTCGCGCCGACGTTCTTCTTTTTGACCTACAGTGCTGTACATGTGGTTGTTTTACAGTCGCCGCCATATTGAATTTTTTTAATTTACGCAAAGTGACATCGATAAATAAACACAAAGTATGCTCATTAAACAGTTTTTAAGTTAAATAACTTTAAACATGGATCACATTTGACGATAAATTATATATATATTTTTAAAAATTGATTGTCAATAATATTTCGTGTATGGGATATCCCGACCTGGTTCATTAATATTCATCATAACGTCACGAGGATTTTCCCGCTTTCATTGGGTGGGTATGTCAGTTTGCCGGTAGCGAAATTATGCATAACAAAAAAGTAGAAATCAAAGATTATTCCCAAAAATGTGATACGAAACTGAAAGAAGAAGTTTATTTACAAGTTATTGGCTATGTTGATAAATCGTTTGTGACTCGTGAAGTTGTGTAGGATATCGATACCGTAGTTCGTATGCAAATTAGCCATGTGTTTGGGGGCATGCCTGCATTTGACACCCGATGCCCCTGCTCAAATGTATTCACATAACGTAGTGACTGACCTTTTTAGTCCAGTACACCCTTGCCCCTTTTAAAATGATCATGACACCCTGTCCTTTTCAGTTATCAGTTTAATATAAAAACGACATGCTTTATTCTCGAATCTCTGCTACATACTTCCGATCTTCCGCACACACTCCATTTCTCACCATATGTCTCCGAAGACAGACAATTTCATCATAAATGTTCATTTAAATACCTTTTCCAGTTGTTTATTTTGAATCAACAAAATAAATCGCAAGAAAGAACAACTTGACATAGGCAACTATTATGTACATTGTCGTACTTCACCTGTGTAACGATCTACAGCTCAGTGTCTTACGATCGGTACATAGAAACATAGAACAGGTGTACAGTTTTTGTTTCGTTAAAAAGAAACCAAAAACGATACAAAAAATGACCACATATATTTGAGTTCCTTATTAAATTCCGGTTATTTCAGTATTTTTGTAAAATTTTAGGACGTCGGGAAATTACTTCCATTTTAAGTTATAAATATAGCAGTTATTTCGGCACTATCTCTTCATATTGTTGTTTAATTTTTGGAAAATGTGGCGAAAGACCATTAGTTTTAGGCTGTTTTTTCACGCTAATTTGATTTTTTTTCAAAAATGACCACATCTAAAGTGTTAGAGCACACTTTGAGAAAGGTAAAAACATAAAAATCAAATGTTGGTTTTGACGGCAAATTACTTCCAATTTTATTTAAAAATAGGGGAATTTGTGAATATCTAGTTAAGAAATATCCAATATGGCCGACACCGAACCAAGTATATAACATGCGATATGTTGTTTTATTTTCCCCATCAATTCCAGGACAAGTTACACCGACTTCCCCATAAGTAAAAAAAGTATATTAATGATAACCAAACAAAAGGTGATATAATTCTCAACCTTTGAATATACTATTAAAAGTTTTAAAAATTTAAAATTTAAAGACAGATTTGTCAGTCAGCTTCATAAATGTTCTGGATTTTTTTCATATAAATATAACGAGAAAAGTGAGGAGAATGAAAGTGAAATAATCTCTTAAGACAATAAAAATAATTATAAATGATTAATATAGACAAATAAGAAAAAAGTATATATTTTAATAATTTTAAAATTTCAAAATTAATTTCATTAGGCCAGTAAGTCGGTCCATCAGTAGTATATCCATCCAAATTAATCTTATTAATTTGTGGGATTAATCTTATTAATTTGGTCAAATATATCTTTTCAAAATTACAGAAATAACATTTACCGGGTATCATAGAGACTTCATATCTAATGATTTATACACACACGTGTCATTTTTTGCAAATTGGACCTGTGGACGGTAAGTTCTTTTGATTACAGGTGATAAAGGTCTACTAATAAACAGGATGTTTATTGATAATCTTTTAATTACTGGTATGTGAGATTCCACTTTAAGCAATATTAATTTATTGTGAATTTATAGAATCAGAAACTACCTATTGAAGTTTGCCGTGGGAAGATAATACCAAAAAAAACCAAGACATCATGGATTATGTGAACTTTGTAAAAGTGATTTATACATATTTGTTTGTTATTGCAAGATGAGAAATTTTCTGATGCAAACATGTATTCTATTGATATAAATAATACATACTTTTTTCTAATAATGGGCCAAAATATTATTTAAAATTTTATTTATTTATTTATTTATTTATTTATTTTGCATTTACCAATTAAATATTTGTTAAATGAATTTGATAAGATAGTTAAACATTAGCCTTGGGATGGATGGGTGCAGTGTATCATGAATAATCACATTTATTAAAATGTGTATTAGCATTTTTATTTATATTTGTATTGCGCACACATACAATTTGATTCATGACTGGATCAAGTTACTGTTTTTATGTAAATTAAAAGGATAAACGTTTAATATATATCCCATTGTTTTTTGCCTAACAAACAGTATATCTTCTACTTCTAAACAACCATCTACTTTTTCTTTCTCTCAACTTGTATATTTTCCTCTTCATGTAAACATTTAAATTTGGTTTACTGTTTTGCTTGGAATATCTCTTAGAATCATTTTTACCGTCACCAGTCCATTTTAATCTAATAATGACCATGTCACGTTGTCAGTTACCCAGTGGTCAGTTATCGATATAGCTCTTGGTAACGAGGTTTGCGAAATTTACCTGGAAGAGTTATTCCGCCTAATCATTATACAATATTTCTGCAGTCGAAATCAAAATCTAAACAAAACTGAAAAAAACGATGTTTTAAAATTTTCAGATAAAATTTATTTACCTTGTTACAAGTCCTTATTAGATCGTTTTTACAGTGGATATCCGATTAAAGTTGTTGTCAGTAGTTTAATCCATGGTTTTTACAACCTTTAATTTCTTTTCATGAAGCCATATTACTTTATTTCACATAAAATGTGGCCACTGGACATGCAGGAAAACAATTGTGCTTTCTTAAGTTCTTCCGATTTCTAGAGCACCGTTGGTGAAGTAGAACAGAAACTAAGGGCAGGGAAAATATGGTACCAATCTTGTGAACTCAACTCCTCTTACAGTTTTCAACCAAAAACCTTGAAACTTCACAGAATGTTTATATATATATTAAAGATGTGCACCTGACTTTATGGAAATATTTCAAGATTTTTTTCCCCATTTTTCCAGATTTTAAAACTTAGTCACTTTTTAGCAAGTATTTGAATGGGGGTACCTACTTTGTGAACTCAACTCCTCTTACAGTTTTAACCAAAAGCCTTGAAACTTCACAGAATGTTTATTATATATTGAAGATGTGCACCTGACTTTATGGAAATATTTCAAGATTTTTTTCCCCATTTTTCCAGACTTTAAAACTTAGTCACTTTTTAGCAAGTATTTGAATGGGGGTACCTACTTTGTGAACTCAACTCTTTCAACCAAAAGCCTTGAAACTTCACAGAATGTTTATATATATATTGAAGATGTGCACCTGACTTTATGGAAATATTTCAAGATTTTTTCTCCATTTTTCCAGACTTTAAAACTTAGTCACTTTTTAGCAAGTATTAGAATGGGGGTAACTACTTTGTGAACTCAACTCCTCTTACAGTTTCTCTTAAATTCAAAGTAATTTTATTGTAACATTTTAGTTGTCTAAATAATAATCAATTAATTTTCAATTAATCAGATTCAGAAATATTTACCCCTTTTGTACACAATTCTTGTCAACAAACTTTTTTTGAAAGAGACAGTTGCCTGGACAACTTCTGTAATTGGGAGGTACAGATTATTAGCTTATTGTGTCAGCATGGTTTATACCAACCTGACAGGCTTTTGAAGCTCACTTGGACAATTTATATATATTCAACAATAATTTTAAATACATTTAAATTATTTCTAAAACAAAGGTTTTATTTTTATTTTTATTTTTTTTTCAAATTAATTGTGAATTCAATGAATAAAATTAATGACTTCAACAATGGTTAATCTGTCAATTGCAAGTCAAGGGAAATAGCTGGTCATGGTGAAAGTTTTTTTTGTGATGATGACACTATGTCGATGATGATGTGGCATGATGATCTGGTGAAGATGATGACAATAATGATGATGATGACATTCAGTTCTGCTGCTGCCGATGATGATGATGATGTCACCATGATGATGATGATATGACATGAGGAGATATAATGATGATGATGATGATGATGATGATGTGACACGAGGAGATATGATAATGATGTTGATGATGGTGATGACATGAGTTCTGTTGATGCCGATTATGATAATGATTATCGTGATGAAGAAGATGATAGTGATGGTGGTGATGAAAATAAGCTCTGCTGCTATGAATGATGATGGTGATGATGACGATGTGACTTGACGAACTATGATGATGATTATGATGGTGACATGAGTTCTGTTGCTACCGATGATGATGATGGTGGCAATGATGACATTCAGTACTGCTGAGCACTGCCGATAGTATGATGATGATGATGATGATGAAGATGGTGGTTATGACATTCAGTTCTGCTGCTGTCGATGATGATAATAATTCACGATGATGATGATAACAAAGCCAATGTCTTCATGCTGATGATGTGACATGATGATGACATTCAGTACTGCTGCTGCTGATAATGATGATGATTATGTGACACGAAGAGCTATGATGATGATGTGATCATATTAATGATGTAACATGAGGATTTCTGAAAATGATTAATATAATGGTGGTGGTGCTTGTCATGGCTTGGGTTCTACTGCTGCTGCTAATGACGACGATGATGATGATGATGATATCTTCATGTTGATGATCAAAATGTGATATGAGGAGTGATAATGATGATGATGATGGTGATTACAGATCCAGTTTGGGTTTTCTTCCAGTCAACTGCGTTTAGTGGAGTTATGCCCCTTTCACTTTGTGAATTTTATCAAAATGATGGTTTCTCTGGACTTTTTCAGTTACGCTTGAGATATTTCACTCAGATTTGGGGTCAGGTCTTTAGTAGCCTCTCTTGGTTTTTGAAAAATTGAAAATTTATATTTATGCGAATTACTTAGTTTATTCAATTGATAAACATTCCGTGGCATGTCCATTTTGACCATTGTAACATATTTATATGTTAGAACCTAACAACTTGCATAAAAAGCAGACTTGTTGTTAGAAGCTTCCCGATCACAGTATCTATTATTTGCATGATTTTCATTTGTTACTGATTCATTAGACAAATCTCAGTTTCAAGTGCACATTTTTTTTATCAAATTGCTCAGTTTAGCTGATGCTTCAGTACCTTCAGTACTTTGATTTAATTTTCTGATTGAAACAAATAAAATTGACACCAGTTGACATTTATAATGTTTCAGAAAAATAAACATTATGCTTATAACAGAATTACGGTGGCTGGTTTAGGACATGAAAAAATTTATTTATCTCGTTATAACAAGAACCTAAGTCGTTATTACGAGATACTAATTCGTTATAACGAGATACGATGTCGTTAACGAGATTTTTTTTGTTTCATATCCTAAACCAGCCATCGTACACAACAAATGACACAATTAAGGATTTGTACTCATAACGTATTTACTGAAAGTGGCAGTCATCGGACAATATTGTAATAACTCAGAAAGATTTGAGAAAAATGTTAAATTCAGTAGAACAGTTCTGAAACTTGATTGTTTGTAAATTGGAGTTATCTCCCTTTGATTGTTATATGTTCTTCAAAGTAATGGTCAAAGATATTTTACTAATATCGAGACGTCACAAGCTATAGGCGAAGGTGTAGAAATTTTGCCTGTGTGTTTTGCCGATGGCATCATACAGCAGGGTTCTTTAGCGCGCCTAGCCCACCGTGACATTGGCTTCGTTTATTTTAAGATCTCGTCCGAAATAACCGTGACTTTCATTTCGTAATGGTGAGTGCATGGTGAAAGAACAGTCACTACCCTCTTCCAAGTCTTGGGTCAGACTCTGTCGGGGTTCGAACCCACGACCTCCCACTTACGGTTCTTCAATGAGCAAATTATATTGAGGCGGTCAATTGTGTAATGATGGAGGAAACCAAAGAAAACCAATCACCTTTGCCCCCCCCCCTCCCTCAAAAAAAAAAAAAAAAAAAAAAAAAAAAAAACCTTACATACTAGCATCTACCTAAGCGGGATTCGAAACCTGGCGGTGAAAAGCGCTGTTATACGCAATGAATGAATGACCGTTAATACGTATGAATGTAACAGGAAAGAGAATAATGCAGGGTCGGACTGGGGATCAAAACCGGGACCTCTTTCACTATAGGCGAGTGCTCTACCACTGAGCTACCCAGACCGCTCCATGTAATTTAGCCGGGCGTTTAAAATAATATTGACCAGTCCGCTTGAGCTTTTAATTTAAATATTAATGGTGGACGTATTGTATTTATACATAGGGAACACACGTGTTTATTTCGTTTACAGAATGAGGAACACAAAAACGAATGCTGTTCATGTAGTAACTGCCAATCAGAACACTACCCGTGAGTAGTGGGTTAAAGTAACCCACTACTCCCGTGTTCTAGGTGAGTTGAGTTGAGTAATGGTGTTAAACGTCCAAGTCAAGAATATTTCACTTATATCGAGACGTCGTCAGCTATAGGCGAAGGTGCAGAAAGTTTGCCTGTGCATTGCGCTGATGACATCATACAACAGGGATCTTTATCGTGCCAAGGGACAAGGTACCTCGTTTATTTTAAGTTACCACAGTTCGAAAGAACCGTGACTTTCATTTCGTAATGCTATCCACTTTCAATTCTAGGGTCAGACCCGGTCGGGGTTCGAACGCACGACCTACCATTTACAGAGCCAGCACTCTACCAACTGAGCTACCGCATTGGTTCTGTGTTCTTGGTGGATTCTCCTACATGATTATTTTAAGGGTCATATAAGTAGGAAATTTCAAATGAAAACCATTTGGTTCACAAACGTGAAAGATGGGTACAATTATGAAACTACCTACACAAGTGTGAAGATTTATAAATAAAAATAAAGCAGGAAATGATAATTTAAGAATTTTAAAAATACATGTTAGTCATGTATTTGTTGCATTTTTTTATGAAAATTGTGGAAAAATACACGCCTTGGGGGAAAAAAGTTTTCACCTTGGATAACGAATTAATTAAAAAAAAAATGAAAAGATTAATATAGCCAACAGAGCAGTGCAAAGGGGTCAGAGTTTGTTAAAGAAAGTTTTTAAAGGGAGGGGCGAGAATTAGATCAATGCTAGATGCAAGCGCCGAAGGCGCGAGCTTCCAGAGACGATGGGTCTAGGGCAGAGCCCCGATGGGGGCCAAGAAAATAATTTTAATCAGTCAATACCTCTGCTGTTCTATTTGAATTAAGGTGAATATTGTTGATCTGAATTATATATAAATCTTTACACTTGTGATTGTACCCCTCTTAGACTTTCACGTTTTTCAACCAAATGCCTTTCACTTGAAATGGCCCTTAAAGAAAGGTCAAGCGGACAGGTCAATGCTTTTTGTCTTAAATCCACGGAAATAAGTTGAAATCAAAATAATAAAGCATTGTTGGCGAATATTTTTGTTATAATCAATCTATTTCAATAGGAAATCATACTTTGATTAAGAAAGAAAAGTCTATAAAATTGTCCTATTCTGAATCAATATTGACCAGTGTAATTACATTATAGATTAACAACATTGACTTGTCCGCTTGACCTTTTACTAGGCATATTCATATAGGATGATCCACCCAATTAATGGGTAGCGTTATGATTCAAGTTAATACATACACAGTGGAAGTGAGCATCACTCACAATGTGGTAGGTGATATTAACACCTGCGTTCCCTACACATAAATGAACTGATCCATGACAAATATTTGAATTAAAGGTCAAGCGGACAGGTCAATGTTGTTTACCTATGCATGAATAATATTCACTTGACCGGAACAAATGACCACTTACGATCTATTTAAAATGAATTTTAAAAGTGTAAACATATCTACTGTAGTCAATAAATTCCCCCAGACTTAAGCTTAATACTTTTATTTTTCCCACACTTACAAGACTATGTTGTGTTTTGGGATTTCAATGACGTCTGTAATATTGTGCACATGGTTTTTGACAGAAGATCAGTCCTCATTGCAGACGACGATGGTGAGTACTTTCCATTACAGATCTGTCAAAAGTTTAACACTGGGGTAACGAAAAAGAGTCGAAGACATGGGTAGCTCGAGTCCGACTAATCAGCCCACTAAACCATCATTTTAATTTTTGACTTGTTAGGAGTTTATAATGACATACTGTGGGGTTTTGTAAGGGCGTCATTGAAGCAATATATCTACGCGTGTTTTCGTTTCTGCCGTATTCGCCAGAAATTCCAAGAATTCAATGATGGAAGCTGTTAGACCACAACCCCTCCCCCAACAAGTCAAAAATTAAAATGGGGGTTTAGTGGGCTGATTAGTCGGACTAGGGTAGCCTGTGGCGGAAGTTGGTGAGAGATAGATTGCAGCTTCTATCGACATGCAGCCAACTGGCGAAAAGCCGTGACGAGCGATACTAACTCGGCATCTTACACTTTCGACAGACCTGCGATGTATATTGTATCATGAAAAAAGGGTGGGGGTGGGGAGATGGGGTAAAGTAAGGTTCAGTGAAATAAATTTCCATGTTGTTTTCATATATAAACTAGGTTCTTTTGAATGCCAAATTGGAAATCATGAACAGTTATTTTCTGAAATTATGAATTTTAATTTTTTATGTTTAAATATATCCTCCGCCGCAAGATGATTTGTGTTTTAAGAGTCATTCGAACCACAATGGCGATTTTGACCATCCGATTACAGTATACACAGCCCTAATTAGGCCATATTCTGACGATTTAACGCTTCTTTGTCTCCGAGTAGGGATTTTTCAATATAAAAAATACCAAAACCTGAAAAGATATTTGAAATGACTCCCAAGACTTGCCAAATTTCAAATTTAATGATGGTGTATAAATTGTGATATTATTCCCAGGTAAACTCCGTATCTATATAACCCGTGATTATGAGCAATGTCTATATCGCTGATATTTTCGTACGGGTACGTGTGTACTGGATATGGTACACTGGATATAACACGTGTAATTTCACTCGGGATAATATCAAAACATTTTATCAAAAACTATCAAAGTTCAAATTTGAAAATAGGCTGCGAGGATTTATTTCAAATGTTTATTTCTGATTTTTGGTAGTTTTTCATATTTAAAATATTATTTTGTAGGGCAAAGGAGCATAACATCCACGTAATATGGTCTCGTCAGAGCTATGTATACCGTAATTCGGTGGTCAAAATCGCCATTAAATTGCGGTTCATATGACCTTTAAAATCTTTACAACAATAAAAAAATGAAGTTTACCAATCAAGAGGTGAAAGGTCGCACTGGTTCACAAAGGTCAAACATTTTTAAACAAATTTGAGGTAGTATGAAAATCCGACATTATTGACTATCGCCCATTTATTTGCCTTCAAAAATGCATAAACCGGGCGTGGTACATTACATTATAAAACTCAACGATCCAAGTATAACTTAGAACACACACACACACACACACACACACACACACACACACACACACTTTTTTCGCTTTGAACAGCATTGTGTAACTACGTTTTTATTCATATCCAGAGCTCCAGTTAAGAATTTGACATGAAGGGTCATTACCCCCTACTTTTTTTCTTAAGGGTATCCTGTAAAATCTAAAGAGTATCCACATTGATCCATAAAAATGTAAAGAGTATTTTCAATTTTTAAAGCCATTTATTCAAATAAGTATAACTTCTAACAATAATACAGCAACATCATCTTCATTGTGACAATGACATTTCACAGGTACTTGGGTCAGGAGTTCAACCCCCATAGCAGGCTCTACTGTTATAAGAATTATAAAGGGTAATGAGGATTTTCAAAGGGTTTTGATACCCTTACATTTACAATTTAAAGAGCATTTTCAAAAAATTTAAGGGTAATTACACAGATACTCCTCTTATCTGGAGCTTTGATATCTGTGTTTTAGATGGTCTCAGCCTTAGTTAATGTGAAGACTTGATATAATCCTTCAAAGTATTTTTGGTTTTTTTTTAAGATAGCACAAACAAAGTAATCATATAAATGCAAATGTAATAAATAAAGAAAAATAAAGTGATCATAAGAATTTACAAGAACAAAAACAAAAACTACACATGCACACTCACGTATTCACACGGATATTTACATTATATAAATGAGGTAAATTATAAAGCCTAGGTAAAGTGTTATAGGTAAACAACATTGACCTGTCCGCTTGACTTTTGATTTAAATAGTCCAACCTGCCTTAAAGGCCACCTCTATATAAGGGTCACCTGCTTATAAAGGCCAGTAGCATTCTATCCCAATTGTTCTTTATTCATATTATTTAAACCTGTATATAAAGGCCACCTGTCCATAAAAGCCACTTTTACTGATTCCCTTAGGTGGCCTTTATAGACAGGTTTGACTGTATTCATTATGGACGAGTGAATTTTAGCAATAGGGACCATGCGTGTATATTTCGTCTACCTGACGTGAACACTAATCATAGACAATGTGTATATATGTATTAACTGTGAACCTGAGCGCTACCTATGTATTGGGTGGACCCTTCTATATAAATATTCCTAATGAAAGGTCAAACGGACAGGTCAATGTTGTTTGCCTATACAAGCACAACCTCTGAGTCAACAATGCAATACCAGTGCTTGTAAATATCAGCAGTATTTCAAACAAAAGCATTAAGTACCATAAACAACACACATATAATCTGGAATATCTTCCGGCAACAATTTCATAAATGGCACTTTAAAACTGTATTTTCGGTAAAAGTATTAACACAATGGAACACTTAGAACTATGTAATCACTGTTGTAGAGATTGAATAACCACAGATTGAGTTTCAGTAATTGATATTTATGAATATGCAAGCAAATGACATTTTAAAATAAATACCAGTCTTAGTTCCATTTTATGAATGGAGTTGAACATGTCACGCTGTGTCACAGCGCCATCTTCCGGGTCATTAATTAATGATTATGTTTAATATATAAAATTTGTGTATCTCATGGCAGATCCAATAAGAATCATGATTATCCCTTGTGGTCATTTGAGGCCGTAAATAGATAAAATGACCACTGTATATATAAGGTTCTCACGTTTTTATATAACACTACAGGTAGGGTAATAGGTGGGGAAATGAAATTATTGTGAAATGCATAGGTAAGGCGTATTGCAACAACTTTACTCCGTTTCTCCATAATCATCTTTAGGATTGGTATGTTTGTTTCTGAACTTGCCCACCAGATTTTTTCGAAGACTACTGCAACCACTGTGGTAGCTCAGTTGGTAGAGTGCTCGCTCCGTAAGTGGTAGGTCGTGGGTTGGAGCCCCGACCGGGTCTGACCTAAGACTTGAAAGTGAATAGTAACTGTTCTTTCGACAGGCACTCGGCATTACGAAATGAAAGTCACGGTTCTTTCGGATGGGAACTTAAAATAAACGAGGTCCCATGTCACAGTGGGTTTGGCACGGTAAAGAACCATGCTGTATAATGTCATCAGCGCAACGCATAGGCAAAATTTCTGTACCATAGCCTATAGCTGTCGACGTCTCGATATAAGTGAAATATTCTTGACTAGGACGTTAAACACCATTACTTAACTAAACTCAACTCGAACACTCCTGGGCCGTTATTCATTAAACTTGGCTGGATTCAATCATCAATAATTCAATAATCCAATATATATATATATATATATATATATATATATATATATATATATATATATATATATATATAAATTTATTTAGCATTTTAATGAGATGCGGGAAACTTTTCTAAATACGGAGCGTCTTGTGTGCCGGAGAAGGAGTATATGCTCGGAGCCTTTTGAAACGGAGAGGTACTGGTGTGCTGGGAGCTTTTTTTTAAATGGGAAGGAGCATATGCTAAGAGCTTTTTTAAATGGGAAGGAGCATATGCTAGGATGGGAAGGAGCATATGCTAGAAGCTTTTTTAAATGGGAAGGAGCATATGCTAGGATGGGAAGGAGCATATGCTAAGAGCTTTTTTAAATGGGAAGGAGCATATGCTAGGATGGGAAGGAGCATATGCTAGGATGGGAAGGAGCATATGCTAAGAGCCTTTTTAAATGGGAAGGAGCATATGCTAGGATGGGAAGGAGCATATGCTAGGATGGGAAGGAGCATATGCTAAGAGCTTTTTTAAATGGGAAGGAGCATATGCTAAGAGCTTTTTTAAATGGGAAGGAGCATATGCTAAGAGCTTTTTTAAATGGGAAGGAGCATATGCTAGAAGCTTTTTTAAATGGGAAGGAGCATATGCTAAGAGCTTTTTTAAATGGGAAGGAGCATATGCTAAGAGCTTTTTTAAATGGGAAGGAGCATATGCTAGAAGCTTTTTTAAATGGGAAGGAGCATATGCTAAGAGCTTTTTTTAAATGGGAAGGAGCATATGCTAAGAGCTTTTTTAAATGGGAAGGAGCATATGCTAGGATGGGAAGGAGCATATGCTAAGAGCTTTTTCAAATAGGAAGGAGCATATGCTAGGATGGGAAGGAGCATATGCTAAGAGCTTTTTTAAATGGGAAGGAGCATATGCTAGGAGGTTTTTTTAAATGGGAAGGAGCATATGCTAAGAGCTTTTTTAAATGGGAAGGAGCATATGCTAAGAGCTTTTTTAAATGGGAAGGAGCATATGCTAGGAGCTTTTTTAAATGGGAAGGAGCATATGCTAGGAGCTTTTTTCAAATAGGAAGGAGCATATGCTAGGATGGGAAGGAGCATATGCTAGGAGCTTTTTTAAATGGGAAGGAGCATATGCTAGGAGCTTTTTTAAATGGGAAGGAGCATATGCTAAGAGCTTTTTTAAATGGGAAGGAGCATATGCTAAGAGCTTTTTTAAATGGGAAGGAGCATATGCTAGGAGCTTTTTTAAATTCAAAGGAGCATGTGCAGATACTTTTTGAAATGAGAGTGTCTGGTGTGCTGAGCGCATTGCAAAGGTAAAAAATTCTGCTACTACATCTACAGTTGCTGACCTCTTGATAAAAGACTGGGACATCAATTAATCGTTACGTATCGTAGAAGACAACATTATTTCCATGGCTATTTTTGGCCTTCTCAACACTCGACTTTCTTCATTTAATTATTACTGGTATTGCAGTTAAAAAACACAGCTTCGGATTAATTGAAGACTGCATATTATATAGAATTAGTGTATAATTCATCGCATCCATTATCCTCTGTGGTCATTTGAGGCAGATGATCATGACCATTGCATTTATCGGGTTATGATTCATAGCAAGGCGTCATAAGAGAAGCGAGGGAGTACGTCATTAAAACGGAACAGCCATGTGTATATTGTTTGTAATACCACGGTTGGCTCTCTTTAATGTTTTAATCTAGAAGTGATCTTAAAAATGACACCTTAAATTCCTGAATATCTTGAAAATTAACAAAATTATAAAGATTTTGAATTTTGAATTAAAATTTAGGTTTAGGGAAATTTTAGCCAAGAAATGATTGTGAAACCGGTACCAGGGGCCTGAATTTAAAACAGCCAGCTATATCATACCTTCTATGACGTCATGTTTCATATGAAGGAAAACGCGGGTCATGTTGAAAATTTGAATAATAAATGTGATACGTAAACATTTAAGACCAAGGAATAGAGTAAACAAAATACTTAGACGCAATGACTGTCCGGCAACAATATTTAAAACTAGAACAGTCTCTTGGGGGTCAAATACCCCCGTCTCCAAAAGTCCTATTGCAGAGTTTTTAAGATTTGACCTTGTGGCCTTCGCACTTAAACGCATTGTCTCAATTTGGGTTACGTGAGGCCGCGGTGGCCTAATGGATAAGACGTCAGTCTTCAAATCCAGGGTCTCTCGCCGCTGTGAGTTCGAGTCCCGCTCAGAACACATGTGGGAAAGTGAATTTTCCTTGTAAAAGTGAATTTTCCTTGCCCTTGGCCTTTACTGATTCACCTGGTATCAGTTTAATGGACTGGGGGAGTGGTACGCTTGTCTGCGGCGTACTGACTCTGTGAGCTAGCACGTTAAAGTCGCCCTGAGTGCGCGCTAGTACAAGGCAGACCATACAACACACTCGCATACACAAAATTGTTCATAGATTAATACATAGAGATTAATAAAATAGTTCTCGTCGCGAATAGCTGAAAAACTGCTGATGCGACGTTAAGCAACATTCAACCAACCAACCAATCAATTTGGGTTACATTTGTTCCAATTTTGGTCATATCGTTACAAAACACTGTACTTATTATGATTGTTTTAAATTGCAGATGAACGATACATAATGAGAAAGCTGAGAAAACTGGAGCGACAGAAGATTTTATTTACAATCCTAGTTCTGTTTGCTCTGATTTTTATTTGTTGTGTACTACGGTAAGTACACTATCAAAGTATTAATTTTGGCTCACCCGATAAAAAGACCCGATCTGAAAAATAGGCACAATCCAAATTATGATCATTTTGAAATTTTTTATTTTAGCCCACCTGATAAAAAGGCCCAATCTGAAAAATAGACACAATCCAAATTTATAGTAAAAAAAGAAGCAAACTGAACTTTATAATAATTTATGAGAATTTATGAAAATCCGGTCGATTCATAGTTGAGATGGAAACAGGGTGATGCAAATGTTTGAAATCCACAGATAAGTAAAGTTTTCATTTAATTTTAAGATCAATTCAAATCCAAAACAAAGATTAATAAACAAATTATGAAATTTACACAGCTATAGGTATTTCGTTCCCACGCAACGACATTTCTTTCACACAACGCAAAACGCGTGTCCCGAACGAATTTTGATGGCTTAAAATGCAAAAATAATTTATCTCAATATCCCTTCGCGGACTCCGTACATATCTAACATTCGTTGTTTTTTCTTATTTTTGTTTCATTTTTCAGACCGCATGCAATCAACAATAGGTCGCATCTTGAACCGATTGCAGGAGAAATCAAAGATGGCGGATCACAAGAAAAACAATCGTCTGCTAGAACCATGTATAAAATGGTAGAATATTACAAACAGTTTGAAGAACTAAGAGATGTGTACGAGTTGCCGGACCCTGGCTATTCCAAGTTATATTTGCTCAATAAACTACAAGTTTTGAACTGGGAGACATAATTCGTTTGAGAATAATCCTGCATAATGGCTGGGGAGAACGTATCCGAGAGGGTGGGGATGTTCTGAGGGTGTGGATGGAAGAATCCGAGGTAGACGCTAGTTCTGCTGGATATGTTTTAGACAATGGTGATGGCTCATACGATGGCGTAGTGAAAGCGTTATGGCAGGGTCAACCGGAAATACGGGTATCAATCGCCTGTACAAAACACCAGATCGCTATCACATACAGACGGATTTCCAAATATGGAATATTCCATTATCTTGAGGCAGCGTTTCGAAATCAGACCTCATCTACAGAGTTTACAAGATGTTCGGTGCAGCCGAAAATAAAAGGATATAGTGATATATGCAATTTGACATCACAGAATTATGGCTTAGAATGGTATTGTGGTAAACCCGTCAACCTACCCTGTTCAAGCTGGACACATCACACGAAATCAAAATCGGGGAGGTTCATTCCGAATGGGGAGATAGAAAATAAAGTTATGGTGTAAGTCTAAATATTCTAGTTTAATGGACATAGGTGGTAATTTTGTGGTCAAGCCGAAAGGAAAGGGGAGGGATGTTAGAAAATATAGTTATGGCGTAAGCCTAAATATTCTAGTTTATTGGATATAAGAGGGAATTTTGTGGTCCAGCCGAAATGGGGGCGGGGGGGGGGGGGGGGGGGGTTGGTTGGGTTCTCAGTCTAAATATTCTAGTTTCACGAACATTGTTGTATCATAAGTGGGAATTTTTGTGGCCAAGCCGAAAAAGAAGGGGGATGTTAGAAAATATAATTATGGCGTAAGCCTAAATATTCTAGTTTATTGGGATTGGGAATTTTGTGGTCCAGCCGAAATGGGAGGGGGGAGAATTCTCAGTCTAGTTTCACGAACATTGTTGTGTCATAAGTGGGGATTTTTGTGGCCAAGCCGAAAAAGAAGGGGGTCCAGCCGAAATGGGGGGAGGGAGGGGGGGGGGGGGAGTTCTCAGTCTAAATATTTTTGTTGTATCATAAGTTGGGAATTTGTGGCCAAGCCGAAAAGGAAGGAGGAGGGTGTTAGAAAATATAGTCATGGCGTAAGCCTAAATAAATGTTCTAGTTTAATGGACATAAGTGGGGATTTTGTGGTCAAGCCGAAATGGGGGGATAAAGAAAATATAGTTATGGTGTAAGTCTAAACATTCTGGTTTAATCTCACTGTTGTATCATAATTATCCTCTCTTGTTGCGAGTGTAGCTAGCTCGGACAGAGGTACCTACTAGCCCCACTTCCCATATGGAAGGCAGGCCGCGGTGGCCTAATGGATAAGACGTTAGTCTTCAAATCCAGGGTCTCTCACCGCTGTGAGTTCGAGTCCCGCTCGAACCACAGGTGGGAAAGTGAATTTTCCTTGCCGATTCACCTGGTATCAGTATAATGGACTGGGGGAGTAGTACGCTTGTCTGCGGCGTACTTACTCTGTGAGCTAGCACATTAAAGTCGCCCTGAGTGCGCACTAGTACAAGGCAGACCATACAAAACACTCACTCTTTACATGCATACACAAAATTGTTTATAGATTAATCCATAGAGATTAATAAAATAGTTCTCGTCGCGAATAGCTGAAAAATTGCTGATGCGACGTTAAGCAACATTCAACCAACCAACCTTATGGAAGATCACGTGTTCAAATTATACCGTACTGGCCATGGGAGGTCACGTGTTCAAATTATACCGTACTGGCCTGTCGAAAAGTTTAACGCTAAGCAAACAAATCCATCCGAATCAGCATCTCATCTCGGTCCGTCATTACGTATATCTCGGTAACTGCTATACGCATTTCAGCCGCTATCTTTCGTTATCTTGACGGCTCGGTTCCGTTTTGTTAAACTTTCGACAGGCCTGTACTATTATTAATTTGCCAGTTGTTCACTTTGGAATTGTGATTTTATTATAGTTTAATGGTCACTGTTGTATAATAATTATGGTGTAGCTAGCTTGGTCAGGAGTGCTTCCCCTTCGGGAGTACCTAGTCTCACTTTTTTTTCATGTTCCTCGTTTAAATAGTCATGTACGGCGGCGTGGAAGGGACAAATGAAAAAAAAAACTATTTCAGTTAATTCGTTCAAACAAATTAGTAAATAGTTTGAACGAATTAGCGAAACCGCTCGAACGAAGTTTTTTAGAAAAATTTTTTTCTTTTGGTCCTTCCACGCCACCGTATAAATATTCATATTTATTCCATTATTATTTCAGCGATCATCAATATTTAGAACTAAAAGATAAAATTACAGTTAATGTGAATGATGGTAAGTTAGTTCAGTATGCGAACTGAGCAGTGTCTTTTCGATGGTAGAATTCGTATGAGGAACTGTGGTCTGTAAGCACGCGTTTTAGACTACTCGGCCGTCTGTAAGCACGCGTTTTAGACAACTCGGCCGTCTGTAAGCACGCGTTTTAGACAACTCGGCCGTCTGTAAGCACGCGTTTTAGACAACTCGGCCGTCTGTAAGCACGAGTTTTAGACTACTCGGCCGTCTGTAAGCACGCGTTTTAGACTATTCTGGCGTCTGTAAGCGCGCGTTTTAGACTACTCGATCGTTGTAAGCACGCGTTTTAGACAACTCGGCCGTCTGTAAGCACGCGTTTTAGACTACTCGTTCGTCTGTAAGCACGCGTTTTAGATTACTCTGCCGTCTGTAAGCACGCGTTTTAGACTACTCGACAGTTGTAAGCACGAGTTTTAAACTACTCGACCGTCTGTAAGCACGCGTTATAGACAACTCAGCCGTCTGTAAGCACGAGTTTTAGACTACTAGGCCGTCTGTAAGAACGCGTTTTAGACTACTCGGCCGTCTGTAAGCACGCGTTTTAGACTACTCGGCCGTCTGTAAGCACGCGTTTTAGACAACTCGGCCGTCTGTAAGCACGCGTTTTAGACTACTCGGCCGTCTGTAAGCACGCGTTTTAGACTACTCGGCCGTCTGTAAGCACGAGTTTTAGACTACTCGGCCATCTGTAAGCACGCGTTTAAGAATACTCGGCCGTCTGTAAGCACGAGTTTTAGACTACTCGGCCGTCTGTAAGCACGCGTTTTAGACAACTCGGCCGTCTGTAAGCACGCGTTTTAGACTACTCGGTCGTCTGTAAGCACGCGTTTTAGACTACTCGGTCGTCTGTAAGCACGCTTTTAGACTACTAGGCCGTCTGTAAGCACGCGTTTGAGACAACTCGGCCGTCTTTAAGCACGAGTTTTATACAACTCGGCCGTCTGTAAGCACGCGTTTTAGACTACTCGGTTGTCTGTAAGCACGAGTTTTAGACTACTCGGCCGTCTGTAAGCCGCATTTTAGACTACTCGGCCGTCTGTAAGCACGCGTTTTAGACTACCCGGTCGTCTGTAAGCACGCGTTTTATACAACTCGGCCGTCTTTAAGCACGCGTTTTAGACAACTCGGCCGTCTGTAAGCACGCGTTTTATACAACTCGGCCGTCTTTAAGCACGCGTTTTAGACTACTCGGCCGTCTGTAAGCCGCGTTTTAGACTACTCGGCCGTCTGTAAGCCGCGTTTTAGACTACTCGGCCGTCTGTAAGCACGCGTTTTAGACAACTCGGCCGTCTTTAAGCACGCGTTTTAGACAACTCGGCCGTCTGTAAGCACGCGTTTTATACAACTCGGCCGTCTGTAAGCCGCGTTTTAGACTACTCGGCCGTCTGTAAGCCGCGTTTTAGACTACTCGGCCGTCTGTAAGCCGCGTTTTAGACTACTCGGCCGTCTGTAAGCACGCGTTTTATACAACTCGGCCGTCTGTAAGCACGCGTTTTATACAACTCGGCCGTCTTTAAGCACGCGTTTTAGACTACTCGGCCGTCTGTAAGCACGCGTTTTAGACTACTCGGCCGTCTGTAAGCCGCGTTTTAGACTACTCGGCCGTCTGTAAGCCGCGTTTTAGACAACTCGGCCGTCTGTAAGCCGCGTTTTAGACAACTCGGCCGTCTGTAAGCACGCGTTTTAGACTACTCGGTTGTCTGTAAGCACGCGTTTTAGACTACTCGGTCGTCTGTAAGCACGCGTTTTATACAACTCGGCCGTCTTTAAGCACGCGTTTTAGACAACTCGGCCGTCTGTAAGCACGCGTTTTAGACTACTCGGCCGTCTGTAAGCACGAGTTTTAGACTACTCGGCCATCCAGGACCCTCCCGTTTTTTAAACTTGGATTAACTACTAGTAGTCGAACTTATGTTTCAAATAATTATATTATTATAACATCTTTATATTACTACAATTATAATTTTTTCCTGCAACGAAACATAAATGGTTAATGAGAAATAACATTCAAAAATGTCAAAATGAATGTAGTAAATCACGTAGCCGGTGTAGCTAGGCAAACAGGAAGTGCTTACCCTTCGGGGCACTTCCTGGTGAAGTTCACGTGTTTAACTTATTTTCTAGTCACCAGACAGTTTTACTTTGCTTTTTGGATTGAGATTTGGATAAAGCCCAGTCAGTAGTACAGTGTTCGCTTCAAATTACGAGGTCGTTGCTTTGAATCATGACCGGGGTCCGGCAAAGACTGACTGTTAATGACCGTTCTTTTGCCAAGCACTTTTCCTTTGGAAGAGATCTTAAAACTGCCCGATGTAACAGCAGGCATGGCACGTTAAAGAATAATCCGTGCACATTGTCCTGAGTGGACGACAAAGGTCCAAACCTTAAAGGTTTGCCATTTCACCTGCAGATTGTGATGTCTTAATATAAGTGAAAAAATCTTGACTTGGACGTAAACCGCAAATCAATCAATCTGTCGGTCTCTCAGTTAACCAGTCAGTCAATCAGTTAACCAATTAATCAATCAATCAATCAATCAATCAATCAATCAATCAATCAATCAATCGTCAGTCAGTCCGTTGACCAGTAAGTCAATCATTCGAAGTTAGGTGAAATATGAGTTTTGTTTCGTTATCTGCAGATATGTTTTATTTATTTTATTTTCAGAGATCAGATACGTCAAACCAAAACCTGTATTATGTAATAGTTACTCTAAATCTAGTTCCTGGGATGAAACGCCACCTACCGGATATTTCTACCAAAACAAATGGAAATCACTTCAGTGCATACGAACTTTTCAAAAAAGCAAAGAAAATTACAAAAATTGTTTATCAGGAAGGCCGCTCATAATTTACGGCGATTCAACAGCACGGCAATGGTACATGCATCTGTATGGCTACCTAGATTTACAGTTTGTAGAAGGATTCGAGCTCGAAGCCGGGAGCAAGCATCATTCTGCCTACGCTGTAAATAAGGATAGTGGTTTAGTCTTCGTTTATGCTCCTCATGAAATCCCATTTTATAGCGCTGAAATTAATCCTAAATCCAATTATAAACCATTAGACACGTATTTAGATCAGATTGAAAACGGAAGTGACGCCATTGTTGTTCTACATTGGTATATGCATTTTACGCGATTTTTACCGCACATATATAAACAACATATTCAGCATGCCAAAATGGCGATCAAAAATTTTCTAGAACGGACCAATGCCGACGTTTATATTAAAAGTCCACATGCAATAATGGACAAAATGGAGTTTTTGCCCTTAGATTATATCCGTTTGTTTCAAATTCAAATTTTGAAAGAAGTTTTCCATGATATCCGGGATAGAATCACGCTTTTAAATGAATGGGATATCACTGTCGCCAGTAAAAATCCGTTAATTCACCCATCTGATAGAACCGTTGAAGAGATGGTGTACGGTTTCATGTCGCGTGCTTGTTTTAAAACCAATTTGATGCAATAAATGTTACTGAATTTTAGACCATTGTTAAATAATAAAAAAATTGTTTTTAAATTTTTGTATTTGCTTGTTAACTACTTCTTAACTAACGTGAAAATCGTAAACATTAACGGAAGGTCTTATACACTTGGTATAACCCTGTTTAATGGAAAAACGTCAACCGATACGATGCGATTCGAAAACCAATGGAAAAATAAATAATTGTTTTTATATTAGAGTGCCATACATTAATACAGAGTTTATAAATACGTGCATAAAACAAACATTTTGGAATAAAATTAAGAAAGTGTCCAGTCATAATTGACTTATGAGACACTGCTATCACCACTCCGACCCGGCCGGGGATCGAACCCACGACCTCCCACTTACGGAGCGAGCACTACCAACTGAGCTCATTTTGAAGATCACTTCAAGCTTATGAAATTTTTATTTAGTTTTTTTTCAAAAATGTTTCTTCTTATATTCAGAAAACATTGTCATAATTTCCTAAGCTGCGGTAGCTCTATTGGTAGACTGCTCGGTCCGTATGTGGGAGGTCGTGGGTTCGATCCCCGGCCGGGTCTGACCCAAGACTTGAAAGTGGGTAGTGACTGTTCTTTCGCCAAGCACTCGGCATTACGAAATGAAAGTCACGGTTCTTTCGGATGGGAACTTAAAATAAACGAGGTCCCGTGTCACGGTGGGCTTGGCACGTTAAAGATCCCTGCTGTATAATGCCATCAGCGCAACGCACATTCAAAATGTTTACACCTTCGTCTACAGCTGGCGACGTCTCGATATAAGTGAAATATTCTTGACTGGGACGTAAAACACCATTACTCAACTCAACTCCTAAGCTTCTTAGTTAAGGGATTATTGTGAAACCGGGTACAGTATACATAAGGTAAACAACATTGACCTGTCCGTTTGACCTTTCATTAGGAATATTTACCCAATAAATTGTTAGTGTTAAGATCCAAGTTAATACATGCACAGTGCACAAGTTTACTCTATGAGGTGAATATATCTCATGATGTATACAAAATAAACACCTTTGTTTCCTATACATAGTTGAACTTGGTTCACGATATATGTTTAAATGTAAGGTCAAGCGGACAGGTCAAAGTTGTTTGCCTTTACATGAAGGTGTATAACGTGGTCAATGTCTTCTTAACCTGGACACGTGTTATCATTACCCCTTGGACATCACTGTTAGATATCGGCGGTACGTATGTGTCTTGGTTCAATTGGAACATAATCGGTACGATAAAGCCAAATATCACATTTTCAGAAAATTTAATATTTAATGCGTTGTATAAATCCAGGTTGACATTAGAATTTCCGACAGCCTACTGACCAGTGTATGAACCGATACATTTATTGACGAGGATTTAAGTGAATTACTATAAAAACAGATAAAACAAAATCCGTGCCAAAACACGCATTCTATGTCTTAAATGAAAAAAATCAAAATTATAGAATTGCACATCCTCTCTCTCTCTCTCTCTCTCTCTCTCTCTCTCTCTCTCTCTCTCTCTCTCTCTCTCTCTCTAAATTCCTAAAGCGTATTAGTAACATATTCTTCTTCTTGTTTCTTATTTCCGTCTCTCCGCGAGGAGAATCGGGCCGTTTAAAAGTCCTCTTCATTTCCCCCTGTCTGTCGCTACTTTTGTTGCCTCAGTCCATGAATTGTATCCCAGCTCTTTCCACTCATGATCATATTATACCAGTGTTAATTATACGTCCTTTTCGGTATACACTCTAAAGGTCCACGTTCAGAATTTGGTCGTCCAAATCGAGTTGTACATTTCATTAGTTGTACATTTCACATAGAGTTGTACATTTTTCACAGAATTGTACATTTCACATGAAGTTGTACATTTTACATGAAGTTGTACATTTCACATGAAGTTGTACATTTCACATAGAGTTGTACATTTTACATAGAGTTGTACATTTTACATATAGTTGTACATTTTACATATAGTTGTACAATTCACATAGAGTTTTTACTTTTCATTAGTTGTACATTTGACGTCGAGTTGTATATTTCACGGTTTGTACATTTCACACTCGGTTTTACGTTTCATTAGACGTCGAATTGTACATTTCACATGAAGTTGTACATTTCACATAGAGTTGTACATTTTACACAGAGTTGTACATTTTACACAGAGTTGTACATTTTACATGAAGTTGTACATTTCACATCAAGTTGTACATTTCACATAAAGTTGTACTTTTCACATGAAGTTGTACATTTTACATAAAGTTGTACATTTTACATGAAGTTGTACATTTCACATCAAGTTGTACATTTCACATAAAGTTGTACTTTTCACATGAAGTTGTACATTTTCATAGAGTTTTACTTTTTATTGGTTGTACATTTCACATAAAGTTGTACTTTTCACATCGAGTTGTACATTTTACATCGAGTTGTACATTTTACATGGAGTTGTACATTTGACATGGAGTTGTACATTTGACATGGAGTTGTACTTTTCATAAGTTGTACACTTCACTTGATCATATTCATCCACTTATTTCACTGTCTTGCTTGTAGTTTTTATTATTCACACAGACTTTGAAGGCATTTATAGTTTAGTATATAGTTTAGTTTTTTCATGCTTACAAAACTGATGCTCCAGTTCACAATTATTTCTTCATCACTCTTTAACTTAAACCTGACAACTTCTTGACAGCATTTTATGAAAATTCAACAGAATTGAAACATACAGTGCAGACCTGTCCATAGTTAAATACTGCGCTAACGAACTGGATCCTAACTCGGTTGCCGAGTGGTCAAGACATGGATATCAAGTAGCCGAGTTGAGTTGAGTAATGGTGTTTAACGTCCGAGTCAAGAATATTTCACTTATATCGAGACGTCGCCAGGTGTAGGAAAAGGTACAGAAATATTGCCTGTGCGTTGCGCTGATGGCATTATACAGCAGAGTTCTTTATCGTACCAAGCCTATCGTGACACGGGACCTCGTTTATTTTAAGTTCCCATCCGAAAGAACCATCACTTTCATTTCGTAATGCCGAGTACTTGGTGAAAGAACAGTTACTACCCACTTTCAAGCTAAAGTCTTGGGTCAGACCCGGTGCGGGTTCGAACCCACAACCTCCCACTTACGGAGCGAGCACTCTACCAACTGAGCTACCGCAGCGGTGTGCAAGTAGCCGAAAAGCTGCCGGGAGATATATAGCGGCTGTTGAAAAGATATAGCTTACTAAGGATCGAGATGAGCTTACGAATCGGTACTATTTTTTAATAATTTGTTTCCGACAGTCGTTGTACTGTAGGCGTAATAGGCTTATAGTGATCTAAAAATGACACCATAAAATCGTGAATATTTTAAAAACCAGCAATTTGCTTTGAATTTTAAAACTGCCAGATTAAAGTTTCAGACAATCTTAACAAACATGATTGTGAAACCGGGACATGAACTTACAACGTGTTGCGAATATATACTATGTATATATGTTAGTTTTGTGCAAACTAGCAATATGATAAATAACTAATAATATATTATGATATTATAATTTTTGGAATACTTCAATCAGAAAAACAAACCATTTTTCATATGTTAGCGTTTAAGAGCAATATAACGATGTAATTGCAAAGAAAATAAAGACAATAAGAAAAATCTATGTATAAGCCAAAATTTAAACTTCGTACGAAATACCATTACTTTTTCATTCAAATTCATTATATTAACAGGTCAGTTACAACCATTAGCTGACTTAGATTAAACTTAACTTAAATATGGCAAATTTGAAATTTTAATAATTTTTTTAATTTGCTAAGGGTTGTTCGTTATAGACAAGTTTGACTTGAAAAGGAAACTTTCAACAAGATTAAAATATATATGTAATAAACTTAGAATTATCTTCTTAATGACACCTTAAATTCTTTCTCCCTTTTTTGTTGTTGAAAATTTCACAAATTCATTCAGACTTCTTTACCAAATATAAGTTAAGAGGTATCTCATTTTGATGTTTTAGCAGTGCTCGAACGATGAACAACTGGTCATTTAAGGATTGAATGTCACTTTGAATGCTGTCATCGAGGTATGACTGCATCAGCTCACGTTCAAAGTAAGTGAATCGCGAAGCGATTCATGTTAACTTTGAACGTGAGCTGATGCAGTCATACCTCGATGACAGCATTCAAAGTGACATTCAATCCTTATGTTTACATTATTTTTACCCACAAAAAGGTATTATTAATTTTCCGAAAGTCGGTGTATTAATGTGGTTGGAACACTTAAAGCGAGATAACTCTTATTGTAGAACCATATAAAGAGAACAGCCATGTTGATTTGTCTCGTTGCTTGGCGATCGTAAAATATAGTTCCGTAAAACACATTTGAAAATTAAATTCGATTTCTCCTTTTTTCACTAAACAATAATCTGTTTGGTAAGATATTACCATGAATATAATTATTTAGTCGAATAACAAACAGTTGTTCATAATTTAAATGTGGTGTCCTCGGACTCACTAATTTTTTCACTTCGTATCTTTATAGGCCATGGGAAATGGACATTAATCATTAAAAAATTATTTTGATATAAAAAGACAACAAATATTGGTTTTTATTATTCTTTTTTATTTTCAAATCATTTTTAAAATTGGTGCAGTATGACAAATTTCTACGTTTGTTACCGCTCGTAAAGAGCGTCCCTGCAGTCGCCGGATAGATTTATGAATGAACCCGCAGGAAATTATGAATGAATAAGTAGTCCCTTGGTGGTATGTATTCCTCCGCTGTACATCGAAAGCGGATTGGCTGAAGATTATTAACTGACGTATTGCTTTACACAGAGCGCGCGACACACTGCTGTCATCGAAAAATTAACGCAATGGTTCCAAAGAGATTCATATAAGGCAATGCATTTGTAATGTAAACATTTAAATAAAACGTTATTACGACATCGATCGATTGATTGAATGGGGTTTTACGTCCCAGTCAAGAATATTTCACTCATATCGAGAGGTCACCAGCTATAGGGGAAATTGCAGAAATTTTTAACTACGCAAAAATATCAACAAGAAGAAGACAATCACAAAAGACAAACACATGCCTTAAATTCTTTTGCCCGTAAGACTGGTCTGAACATAAATGCAACAAAATAGAAAGTTATGGCTGTAAATGACAAAATGAAAGAAGGAATTACCATTGATGACCACCCAGTGGAAAATGTGGAGGAATTTACATACATGTAGTTTGGAAGCATAATAAGCAATGATAATGGAGCAAAAAAAGGATATACAGACAAGACTATCTAAAGCCCGCACAGCCTTTCATAAACTTCAGCCCATCTGGAAGTCAGGAAGCTTTGGTATTAACACCAAACTAAAGTTTTTCAACAGCAATGTCAAATCTGTCCTTCTATATGGTTCAGAATGCTGGAGAATAATACAAAGCGACATGCATAAGATACAGTCATTCCACAACAGCTGTCTCTGGAAAATTTACAGATTATTCTAGCCAAACAAGATATCCAACGAAAATCTGTTCAAGATCAGTAAATGTAACAGCATCGCCATAATAAAAAAATAATAATGATAAAACAACGATGCTTTAGATGGTTAGGTCATGTGATGGGAATGCCCAATCAGAGAATTACAAAAACAGTATTGAATTGGACACTGTTATTTTGCGTTGTAACGCCTTTCTATTCGCGTTACAACGCCTCTATTTCGCGTTATACATGCCTTTTATTTTTTTTATTATTCATGAGCCTAATGGGCTTTCGTACTTTCTGAATAGTCCTATGTATAACGATTGGCAATATCTCCCTGGCTCTGACCATTAAGGATGGTCAGTTGGTTAAGTGCTCGGTTCATTTGTGAGAGGTCGTGGGTTCAAACCCCGATCGGAGCCTGACCAAAACTTGAAAATAGGTAGTCTGGTCATCTAGTTTTAAGGACTCTTCCGAAGGACCCCGTGACTTTCATTTCTAAATGACGAATGCTTGGCGAAAGAACAGTCACTACCTTTTTTAAGCCCTGATCAGACCCGACCGGGGTTCGAAACCATGGCCTCCCACTTACGAAGCGAACACTAAGCTACCGTAGTAGTCACTTCAGACGAAGAGCGGACATGACAAAGCAGAAAATTTTAGGATCTCAGCTAATCAGGGTTTATATCGAGCGAGAACAAAAATGAGTACTACTTGGCATATTTATAGTACAGACCTGTCGAAAGTTTAACCCCTTAGTTAACGAGGAGTCAAAAGCTCGGGTACCGATTGATCGAGGTATAGAAATCGAGTATACGAGATAAAGATCGAAAAACTGTCGACAATACATGTATCTAACGAGGTGTCGAGCTGAATAGTCGATTCGACACTTAATTCCTAAACTCAGTGTTAAAATTTTGACAGGTCTACATTGTATACATTCTTTATCAGCAGGAATTAGGAAAACCCAGATATTCTTAGATAATAATCCCAAAATAGGATTTGAAATGATTTTATAACTTTATGGAAGTGATACTATTTAACAAAATAGTTCCAATTGGTTTTTCTACTTTGACGTCTTTTGATCAATTTGGTATGAGCAAAAAGGACACTTACATGATTGTAAATATATGGATTGTGGAAGCGCGTGGCCTAGTGGTTAAGGCGTTGGACTCATGATTCGAAGGTCGTGGGTTCGATCCCTGGACCGGGCGATGTGTTGTGTCCTTGAGCAAGACAGTTAATTCCACGTTGTTCCAGTTCACTCAGCTGAAAAATAAATGAGTACCAGCAAAATGCTGGGGGTTAACCCTGCGATGGACCGGCGTCCCATTCAGGGGAGAGTCTTGTACTCTCAGTCGCTTAACGCCACCGAAACCGGGATAAGCTCCGGCCTGATGGGCCTAATGGCTCGGGACAGACTTTAACTTTAACCATTTAACCGGGAAGTTAAGATAGGTTGGCCTTGGTTATATATGTCTGTCTAAAGACACGTCCGATTGTTTATTAGTGACGTGCTACTTCAGGTTTGATATCCTCATAAAAGGCCATATTAAACCGTTAAATCACCTGTTTATTGATAAATTGAACTGTTTAAAGTTTAAAAATAAATCACGGTATTGTTTCTTATCACTGGATCAATATTGTGCTTAAGAACACATGAACTTCCATCAAAGAATAGAGACTGTTGGCAAAAGGCTGTAAGGATTGATATTATTTCAGTTTTTTTTTTGTTTTTTGTTATTTTAAAAATGTTCTATTTTAAGGCAAAGAAGAATTAAATCGCCACATTATGGTTCTTCACTGGTGGTAAAAAATCACAATAAATAAATAAATAAATAAACCGTGAATTATTTTGTTGTGATAACCGTCTAAAGGAGCTTGGTGGCTTCTTAATAAATGTATACCTTTATGCTATACGTTGCCTTGAAGATTGTTTGTTTTAATAGAAAATACAACACATCGGAGAATTTATGCGTTTTCCGCGACCAGTCGGGGTGTTTTGTTGATTTCTCTCGTGTTTAAGTATTATGATTGTCGAATATATGCAGCTATATATATGATAGGGATTTCTTGAGATGGTGTACAATTTTTATTGTAAAATTCATCCATAAAAGTTTGTTCAAGATATAACAGTGTATGCTTAATGTTTGTTAAAAATTACCCGTCAACCGTTTCAGCCATGTTCATTTTCATTCGTTTCTCGCTTCAGAAAACAGAGCAACCAACAACTGTACAGTGTGGCTAAACTTTCGTTCCCATACTGCGAGCCAGGAGCGATATGAAATGAAATAGTGCTGAAGGTCACAACATGCGCCCTTCGGGACCTCTGGACCTCTGGACCTCTGGATACCGAGCCCGATGTTCTACAAGCTGAGTTCTATGCTTGTGTCGATGGTCAAAATAAATCAGGGGTCCTATCTCCCTTAAGGGTCTTCTTCAAGACATAATTGTGCCACTTTTTCACGTTTTTCAACCAAATGGTTTTCACTTGAATGTTCCTACTCACCAAAGGACAATACCAGTCTGTAAAGGTTCAGTGTATCGGTTTAATACGTTTACACAAATGTTTTATTAAGGTCATAACCGATATATATTGTATAATACACTAGTTTGATGAGTCTCGATGTGATAAGACTGTTTGGTTTTTGTAATTTATACCCCTTATAACTTATCATTTTTGATGACGACTTCCCGGTTCATGGGTAGGGGGACTCTTCCATAATTCTTTTTCTGTCCTTGTTTTACCTGGTAAAGACGTACCCTGACATAACCTGACCCAAAATCGAAAACGGTAAGGACCGGATGTTTTCTTTTCTCTTATTGGACGGTTTCAATAGTATATATAGCAAGGGAAAGCCGCGGGTAGAAGGAGGAGGGGGAAACGCCGACTTTCGCTGGCGATGGCCAAAAATCCATAAATAGCTGACAGACCAGTTTAACATGAAAAGCTGGTTGGTTGAATGTTGCTTAACGTCGCATCAGCAATTTTTCAGCTATTCGCTTCGCCTTTAAAGCAAATTGAGACAGCCCAATATACTTTGCAAGTTCATGAAGACATTTGAAAAATCACCTTATTTCTTATGTTTTCAATGTTTATAAAAATAATTTTATTGCCGTCACTCATTTTCCATGTTAATTTGGAAACAATTTTAAAAAGCGCTCTTGGTGGATCTTTTCATAAAAATGGGTTGTCTCCTGTCAGTCAACGAGAGCATTTGACATCTGACGTCATCACGTCAGCGCGTGGAGAGATGTTTCTTTGAAGTTGCAAAGTATAGTCGATGTCGGCAACAACAACAGAGCATTTGAAATTTGAATTTGAGAGACAGAAATATGGATAAATTCGCTACATAGTTTGTCAGCAGGGTGAATAAAAATTTCCAACCTGCCTGAGTTTATATCACACTGAGTCTGCGGCTTGCGCCTTAATTATATATAAGATGATATAGACTCAGACAAAGTGAAAATAACCATATACCCTGCTAAAAAACTACATGTATGTAACTAATATTAACATTTAATACATTGTTTAAATGATTTCTGAATTGGCAAGAAGCCGTGAGAATGATTTCAAATTTAGTAATTTTTCATATTAAATACCCTATTCTAGTTCTAGGGGTACTAAAATCCGTGATAAGGTCTGATCTTTGTTTACTGTAACCGAGTGGTCAAAATGATATTAACATCACCATGACTTAGCAAAAATTTACCAGGTAATAGTCCAAGATCTAATCGCAAAAACAATTGATACCTCTTAACCCAGTTTAAACAACGATATCAATTATCTGACCGACTTAGCATGATCAATTAAGGCTATCTAATAACAACAACGACAACAGCAGCAGCAACAACAACACAACACTAACAACAACAAAAGCAACAGCACACAACAACAACAGCAGCAACAGAATACAACAACAACAACAATAACACTCGGTGACCAAAAACACAACAACAGCAACAACAGTAGCAGCAACAGCACACAACAACAAAACAGCAACAACAACAAACTCCTTTTAAAAAACAAAATAATCATTATGAAACATATTATGTATAGTAAGAATCAGTTTATTGAATATGAAAACCTCTGGAGTAAACTTTACAATTCTGTTTAACCTAATTAGAATAATACTTTTTTGCTATTTTTTGAATTGGTATAATTTTGTTTTGTTTATATATATGCAGTCTGACCTGCCTTGAAGGCCACCTCTATATAAGGGTCACCTGATTATAGAGGCCAGTACAATTGTATGTTAAACGTTTTTTGTTCCTATTATTTAAAAGCCACGTGGGCTACTTTTGATGATTCATTTTGGAGGTCTTTATAGACAGGGTTGAATGTATTTAGCAAGTCTCCATTTGTATATAATTGCAATCTTCTTTTTGTGTGTATAATATGTATTTTGGATATATTTATATATTATGTATGTACGTTGTATAAGTTAATGAGAGCTAACAAAAATAAATAATAAAAAAAAAACAACAACAATAACACACAACGACCAAAAACACAACAACAACACACAACAGCAACAGCACACAACAACAATAACACACAGCGACCAAAAACACAACATCAACACACAACAGCAACAACAGTAGCAGCAACAGCACACAACAACAATAACACACAGCGACCAAAAACACAACAACACACAACAGCAACAAAAGAAGCAGCAACACTACACAACAACAAAACAGCAACAGCAACAACATCAGCAACAACAACGCACAACAGCAACAGCACACACCAACAAAACAGCAACAACAACATCAGCAGCAACAACAACACGCAGCGACCAAAAAACACAACGGCAACAACAGTAGCAACAACAGCACACAGCAACTAGTCACAACAACACAACAAAACACAAGAACAGTAATTATAATAATAAAAATAATAATCTTATTATAATTAATCCTGGAATGTCCAGTATATTCTCAATATTGCGTGATATTTTCGTTAAGGAGTACCATTTTCCACTCCGTATTATCTAAAAATCTTTATTCGAGTATAAAAATTATCTGCTTCTTAAGTTTAAAAGTTTCTCAAAATGCCAAACAGTCATTAAAATTAAAATTTGTAAGCAATAATTTTGTTTAGATGTTTCCTCTCTGAAAACTCTCGTGGATCTTTCAATTTATACCCCTTTCTTTTATAGTCTTTGTAAAACGTTTTGACAAAATATTTTTAAGAAATGTTATAATTGGTTTTTAAAGTTCGTCATTTTAAAGTCTAAAATTTTGGCGGAGGTTACAAATAAAAGTCGATCCAGGAATTAACAGAAAGTAAGTTAGAAGCGCTATGAGAAGAGTTGAGTTGCGTAATGGTGTTTAACGTCCCAGTCAAGAATATTTCACTTATATCGAGACGTTGTCAGCTATAGGCGAAGGTGCAGAAAATTTGCTTGTGCGTTGCACTGATGGCATTATACAGCAGGGTTCTATAGCGTGCCAAGCCCACCGTGACACGGGACCACGTTTATTTTAAGTTCCCATCCGAAAGAACCATGACTTTCATTTCGTAATGCCGAGTGCTTGGTGAAAGAACAGTCACTACCCACTTTCAAGTCTTGGGTCAGACCAGGTCCACTTATGGAGCGAGCACTTTACCAACTGAGCTTCCGCAGTGGTACTATGAGAAGAAGTTCGTTAAACTGGTTGTTTAGAGCGGATTTGAATATACGCCCTGACAGGGTTAAATTAAATGTGAATGTTGACTTAAGGACAATAGGAACGCCTTGGTATCGTTAATGTAAATAATTATTTGCATAATAGAAGATTTTTACAGCTTTCAAATTCTTATATTAGTTAAATTTTATCAAATTGATGGATTAGTTGAAAACTCTATTTAAACAAATCTAACAGTCTTGTATGAAGCCTGAAAGTCCAGGTGTCCGTTTTCTTTATAGTTTGGATTAGAGATAATTTCTAAATCCTGAATCCTATCAATTCGGAAACGGCCGTCTAGTGCTGAAAATTAACACTAGTATAATATGTAGTTTAAACCACTGCGTCGGTATCTCTGCTGGTGGACATAGTGTCCCCGAGAATATCACAAACTTACTCCGTATGCAATACTTTTGTATTCTTAGAAAATTACTTTTGTCTATATTTGCTGCTAGCTAAAATCTAAAAAAAAATTCGAAAACTAAATTATACTCCCCCGTGCAAAGTAATTCCTTAACTAAATTTTTGTTGAATATTTTTCTTCTTTTGATTTTTTTTTCAAACCCTTAAAAAGTATTGGTTATACGGTTTTGGTTCAAGCATTACTGGCGAGGAACAATTCTGAACGGCCGTCTATTGCTGTAAAATTTACAGTGGTATAGTATTTAATTAATGGTTTATAATTTTGTCATTATGTTTTTGTTCAATAAAGTTTTGTTTAAAAATTGTTAGCTTCATTCTCAATTTCGTGACGGATATAGCTAGCTAAACAGGAGCTGCTTACCCTTCCGGAGCACTCGGCCTCACTTCCCTGTTAGATGTTAACGTATTTTACTTAATTTTCTAGTTTCAATTGTTTTTACATTGCTTTGGGATTGTTATTTGGAGATTTATCGGTATGTTTTGTTTTGATAAAATATCTGGGATTAGCTATAGTACGAAAGCCTATTAAGCTCATGAATAAAAAAAAATTAAAAGGCGTAATAACGCGAAATAAAGGCGTTATAACGCGAAATAAAGACTTATTAACACGAAATTAAGATGCCTACTCTAACCCCGCCCACTTTACATACATATTAAGTGTGTGTGTGTGTGTGTGTGTGTGTGTGTGTGTGTGTGTGTGTGTGCGTGTCTTCCTGCACAACTATATGTAATGTAATAAGCTGTTTTATATGTATTTATTCTATGAAAATTAAAAAACTGCACATCATCCGATCCTGCGCCGAAATGAACATACTATTACAGTAAAACAGAAAGAAAGGTTTCTTTTCAATGTTAAAGTGTTGTTTTTTTTCATAAAGAGTATCATTTTATATATGGGAATGGAAATCTTTTAAGTAATCTGAAATATAAACATTGATAAACATTTGCAATGTACACATGGCTATTTATTAAAAGTTCCTGTCCAATTGTCAATCGCTAACTTTTAACAATGATTAAATGTATGTATGAATAGATCTGCAGTTGCCTTGAGCTATTCAAACTAAAACCAATCTGTTTGTGGTGAGGGTTGTTAACTTTCTCCAGGGAAGTGACTGCTCTATATATAGACAAAAAGGCGTAATAACGCCTTTCACTTGGCGTTATTATGCCTTTCTAAAGGCGTTATAACGCTTTTCGATTCGCGTTATTATGCCTTTCTAAAGGCGTTACAACGCCTTTAAAATTGAATTGCACTTTTTACGTTGTTATCGGGGTGTAACAACGTGAAAATTATCACAAATTGTGTAAAACCGCGTAGCGTAGCGCATAATTACAAACCTAAAATTTTAAAGATGACCTACATTTCTGATTTTCAGAAAATCGACGTTACAAGTCTGCACTGCGTAGTGATACAATAAATGACATCTTTATAAAACGATCAAATAGCCGATAAAAAAGCTGAAATAGTTTTGAATTTATATCTTTTTATTCATTTTTTAGTTATTTTCAGTCAACATATAAATTATGTAACATTAAATTCATTGACAAAAAGGGATTATATTATGTCTCGCAATCATAAAAACAAACAACACTTTGTACAACGTCATACGTGACGGCCAAACGTTTGTAGGACAGGCGTGTTTACATTTTGATTTTACCCACAACATAAGAAAAACTGCATTGGTTGAATGAACAGTGTGTTAAACAAACCCTGAAACCAACTATTGTCATGGAATTAATGTTTTCTTGGATGAATCAATGTTTTACCACCTATGGAATAGATGTGAGATGAGGGATTCTGTCACCGGTGGTAGCTATACATGGGCTGATCAGGGACATTTTGAGAAGGTAAACAAGCGGTACGGGTGAACAATAGACTGGGATATAGTATGTTATCAATTTATTAATTATTATTGTCAGGTCTACCACTGTCATTATCATCAAGATCCAGTTCAGAATCAACCATCTGACTTATCTGCACACTGACATTGCATTCTTCAAAATATTTATCCTGATCCCCGGCTATACATTGTCTGGGGAAAATAAAATGTCTTTGCTTTCAAAAGGATGCGTATGTGATGAATTTCAAACAAAACACCCCGCACTGAGGTTTGACATCCGAAAACCCCATGGTGCGTGTCATATTGCTAATACTTAGTAGCCTATAGACACGTAAAATGTTCGGTTCCGATAAAATGTCGATTTTGAAAAATATTTCATAAATATACAATCTTAAATGCAAATTATTAAAAATATTGGTGAAAATTAATCAGAACATGTTTGAATAAATTTTTCGGAATTTGAATTTATAAAAAAAATCGAAGTATTTTAATGTTTCTGTGTGAAATCGTTCCCGACCTCCCCGTTTGTTTACAATCTTAAAATCATGGCTGTTCAGAGATGGGTAATACCCGAAACAGGCCCAAAGTAGTTCCGGTAGAAAACGTTGTTATTGGAAAATAACACCGTGTTTTTGCAAGACGACAACCAATGAAAATGCTCTAAATTGTGTAACAACGTGAAGTTTGTAATTATTTCGCGTTATAACGCCTTTCAATTCGCGTTATTACGCCTTTATCTGCGTTATAACGCCTTTATTTCGCGTTATTACGCCTTTTAACTTTTTTATTCATGAGCTTAATAGGCTTTCGTACTATAGTGATAATCAGCACTTAATAATTATAATAATAATGCTTAATTTCATTTTAATTTAATATGCAAGCGTCCTAATTGGTATTCTCATTGTGAATTTAGAATATTTAAACTCTATTAAAATATAACTCCGTATATGGAGCTCTGTTCTACCACTTACGTTATTTTTCGATGAACTGTTAAAGTGTGAATAGTTTCCGTCACGGCGTATGAAACGTTATAATGCACAATATCCACAAATAGTTCCAATTGGTTTTTTTAATTTGACGTCTATAAATCAATTTGGTATTAAACAAGAGGCCCATGGGCCTTAACGCTCACCTGTGACCTTGACCTTTGAACCCATAACCCTCATTCATATATCAAAATGATCATTAGGCCAATACCTACAATATTCTAGCATACATGCCTATACAAAATATTTATAGTTTTCAAGATAATTAACCAATTCAGTATTAATTTGTACCTGTGACCTTGACCTTTGAACTCATGACATTTATTCATATATCAAAATTATCATTAGACTAATACCTACAATATTCCAATATATATGCCTATACAAGGAAGGTATGGTTTTTGAGATAATCAACCATTTCAGTACTTGCTTGCACATGTGACCTTGACCTTTGAACCCATGACCTTTATTAATATATCAAAATTACCATTGTGCCATTACCTACAATATTCTAATATGTATGCCTATACAAAAAGTTAATAGTTTTGCAGATAATCAACTATAACGGAAATAGTTGTTCATCTTTGACCTTGACCTTTGAACGCATGACCTTGATCTATGTATCAAAATGATCGTCATGTCAAAACCTATAATTAACTGAAAATCCCATGTCATTATCACCTAAAATGTTTAAAAAATAGCATTTTTTATCAAAGGTCAAAAACAGGGACACGACCTTGACCTTTGATCTTGACATCTTTTGGAAGAAAATAGCAAGACAAGATCAACAGTGAAAACCCCATACAATTATCTTCAGCCGTTATTGAGTTATAACAATAAATGTCTCATTTTCAAAATTACTGAGATTTAATGTTATATATTAAATCCGTTTATCTAAGTAAGGTGCTCATTTATTGGACCTCTCATTTCCTTGTCCTAGTTTAGGTCAGCTCATGTGTCACGCACCCGTATAAAGCACAATGTTATATATCGTCGTGATTTGGCAGTACCGCGTGTGTCCTTGTCCTGAGTTTTAGGTCAACTCTTATGTCATGCCCCTGTATAAAAGCGCGGTGTTATCTCCGTGAGTTTGCAGTTTTATAAAGATTTTCACGAGGTAAGTTCGTAGCATTTTATCTTTTTAAAAAGTTGCTTTTTCATTTTTATCTTTATGTTTATAAATTCTGTAACATACATCTACCTGTCTTATAAATACTTTTATAATTGTTTTTATTTCTATATTTTTGTTAAATGTTTGTTTTATCCCACTGTTTAAAATAATTTACCATTCACTATTTTAATGGGTTTTAATAAGCATTATTTATTTATTTATTTATTTATTTATTTATTTTTAAGTATTTTACTGGTTTACTAAAATAGCGTTTTTATTATTGTTTGAGTTATTTAGTATGCCACGAGTTGGACCGCGCCAAGTCCGGGCCAGACCAGCCCCGGTGGTGAGAAATGCAAGACTACGTCGGAATGCGGAAGCACCTGCCAATATTCTCCAGCCTGCGGTCCACCGCAAAATGATGAACTAGTTTTACCAGCCCCTGTGAATTCCGTGCCACTTCAACTACTTGTAAACATGGACGACTTAACACAAAGGGTCACCTCGGCGGTTCTGCAAAATATAAATTTTGCAGCAACACGACATTTTCAACCTGTAATTTCAAACCAGCTTCCTGAAAATCCAGGTAATATGTTTTGTTAACACTTTTCATGCTACTAATAATGACGTTAATAATGCTCAAATTGGAGTATTCATGATTTGGGATATAATATTGCTAATAGTATTAAACTGAAAATTATCAGCAATAGCTATGTTTATATCAAAACCATCTGATCCAAATGATTGTACCAATAATATCTCTTTAAAGGCATATGCTATGAAATAGAACCACCACTCAAAAACAAGCTAATTTTTTTTTTACACTGTTTGTTCTATATGAACATGCAAACAAAAATATGCAAAAATAATGGTAGGTCACCACATTTAATTTTTTAACAACTCTTGTTCAATATATGCAGTATTTCAAGGATTTTGCATTTTTACCCAAAATTCGGCATAAATTGAAAAATCAACCTCAAACTCAAGAAATTCATTAAAATGTTATAAACAGCAAAACTACATCATACCCATATTTAACATTTCAAAAATGTCAAAGTAAGCAGTTTAATGCGCCTTTAATAAAATAATTGGTAAAAAATACATAAGAGAAAGTGTTCATTTTAACGCCTTTTTCTAAAAATTTTCATATATTTTCATGTACAAAAAAAATCTACCACGGGAAATCTTATCAAAATCTGCCAAAAGTTTAACCTAACTATGTACTTCACAAAAGCAAAGAAACTGATAGGTCACCAGGGTATTTTCGAATTTAAAAATAAAATAAATTACCCCTACCCCATAATTTTTCAAATTTCCGATTGATAAAATTTGTAATCCCCAAAAGATTTTCTCTTTTTCAGTTGATTCAAATATTAGCGTCAAATTCTCGACAATACACAAAACAAACTACTATATTTTTACATATTATTCACAATACTAATCGGTGTTTATATAATCTGGATATTAAACATAGCACTGCCGTGCTGTTGTACTGCGTAGTTGGGAAAATGGTGTTGTGTAAGACAAAATATAACCGAAAATCTTCCCCACCCCCCGGGAAAGGGGGGTTCGATATATGCATAGTCCGACGGATGTTTTTTGGAAAAAGAAACAATGTACCAAACCATGTATTGCTAAATTAAATGGTAAAATAATAATTTCATAAAATTGATAAATATATGAAAAAGACAATCAGTAATTAAAATTTAATAAAGTTTTATAAAGTCGTACCCGATCGTTTTGTCATTTCGGATAGAGGGAAAGTAGAGTTTTGCAGACCCTACCGTCGCTATGAGGGGGTACATTCTAGCGGTTGTATGTAACTGGGTCATTTGCTGTTAAATCTGGGTTTTAATAAACTGCTGATTATCACTTACAATATTCCCGTTTCATGTTAATGGTGAAGTATTAAAATCCACATGTGGTCATTTGCACACAACACTGTACGATACGAATTATCTCCCTTTCACGGGTGAAATCTTATCGATAAACAGTTTTAAAATGTGACACAATTGCCTCAACATCAAAATACGTTATCATACCCTTCAAAATAAATTTAAATTACCGTAGATTTCATGAAGAATTAATTAAATCCACCTGCCATTGTTGTTTATTTCATAAAAAGTTATGTTTTTACATCGTAGGACGCAAACTTCTCGGACTACTTTTTATTGTAAACACGAGATCAATTCGCCAAATTGCAGAAATTATTGGATTCATCCCGTCGCAATATTTTACTAGATTCCGAACTGTATTCCGAAAATTTATTCCAAATGTGCATATGTAACCAAATGCATTACCCGACTCAGAATACATATCTCATGATAAAACAGATATATTTCTTTCACGCTCATTTACCAGGCGCACTATTTCCATGCGTACTCATATCTTAATTTCATAGTAAAGAAGCCCGATATCTTGGAAGAAAGCGATAGCAAAGTACGCGTTCACTGCCGTGAAACGCCGTACAAAAATAGATTTTTAATTATCGTAGAAAATATCTGCGAATCTATAGGAATTCAAAAACTCCGATGAAAAGAACAAAATACAACAGTTTTGTTCACCCATGTCAACATCCTAATATTTCTTTTAACTTACATAAATTTCCATTACTTTGTGGCATGGTCAAAGAGATAACTCTATACCATGGTTAGTTTACATTTTGTGCATCTGTGTAAGTAATACTCGGATTATAGGCCGTACCGGTTTTTTGGATTGCACAAGATAGATAGATCCTATGTTTTGCAACGTTGTGATGAAATTCGGACAATTCACCGTTGTATGGTTTCCATTTGTTTATGTTTACTGTGAAAGACATCATATTATTATTTTTCGAAGCAAGTGGTTGAGAAGTACGTTCGGGTTCGACAACAGTTGGACCAGATTTGTTCATTTAAATCATGCTGGCAGAACTGTCTTCTCGCCTTTTCTTCTCCGATACTTTAATAAACCGTCCTCTTCTTCTAAGAGGCATTTTGATCACTTATTGTACGATTTATACGATTTTTATTACCAAATACTGATTAAAAGAAAGCCGCATGTTTACAGTTTTCGTATACTGCAAGTATATCATTTCATTTCAAATGTCGCACCACTTACACAGACAATAACGTAAACAGAGTAGTCTCCCCTGGATGCACGAATTCGGTGCGCAATATAAAAAAACCGCAAATGTTTTTGAAAGATGGTAAACTGTTATAACTCCCAAATCTCAATCATTTAAATCACTAACATCCAAAAATTGACTGATGCCTTTTGGATTTTTTCGTCTATATATACGTCAGCTCATCCGGAATGTGTTGCCGGTATTTTTAAATACATGCATACCGTTAGATTAGGAGCAAATCGAACTAATCATAACCGGGAGCTGGTTGGTCGAATTATGATATTCAGTTTCGACTGAAGAAAGAACAAAAATCCTAATATGTCATGGAATGTTGTAGATCAAGAATTTGTATAGCAGTAACATTAATACCGCACCAGCCACGTCCCCTGTTGTACTAAATTAATGCTATGATTATATCTTGTCCTAGTTGAGGAAAATGAGGATCTTTTAATGTACATTTGTCATTTGGTAATTATTTTTTATTTATAATCTAGGTATTATATATTTATTTACTCATTAAAAATTCATTGTTTCTCCCCTGACGGCTAATCTGCGCCATTGCACTATTTACAATTTACATTTATTTATAACTTATTTATTTAGTTTGAATTTTTTCAAACATTTTGATTTTTCATATATTTTGATTTATTTTGTTTGTCTGATGGCGCTGACTAATTTATTGGCGTTTAAAATTAGTCATGTGGCATATTTTTGCGCTACCAGCCTATTTATTCAAAATAGATTGGAAAATCATACATTTTATGCTGTACAACTGATACCAGGGTACAACATATTTTATTTTCTAAGGATGCCCATTACAGACTCATTTGGAGTCTCGGCTCCTTCATTTTCGCCGTGGACAGATTACGCCAATAAAAATAGAATAAATATATATGATTGTTTTTGTTGTATTTTAAGCCAATAAATTTACTCCTTATTTTTCCCCATTTCATTAGACTGCCTCGATGTAAGTGAAATATTTTGACTGGGGCTTAGCACGCCATTTCTTATTTCTTATCATTGAGCACTTATCTTTGATAATGCCTTGATGGATGATTTAAAACAAACATAAATACTTAAATGTCTCCACTTAATTCGTCTGACTTGGTTTTATTACCAGGCCACAGTTGAACACTCATTTCTTAACTAGGACAACCCTTAACAAAAAGTTAATAAAGTTTGGTAGTATTTTTGGAACAACGAATAAACGTTTTCGACAAGCATATAATAAAAACACCAGGGAAGTGGGGCCGGGTGCTCCGGAAGGGTAAGCACATCCTGTTTAGCTAGCTTCACCCGCCACGTGTGTAATCAAATTTGTGTGAAAGGAACATGGAGCTATGGGACGCGAAATATATCCAGGGCAATCCTAGCCACAGAGAAATCAAACTTATCAACGATACTGTGATGACGGCCACAAAATTTTATTGATAGCCTTGATATGCATAGGCTTGCAATATTCCTGGGTCAACAATTTATTTGCAAACAGCCTGACAAATGTTTTAATTTTGAAGTGATCTTCAAAATGATTTACAATTTCCTTAATATCTTAAAATGTAACATTTTTAGATTTCAAAATTTTCAAGATTCAAATAAAGAAAAATATTTATAGAAAATGAGTAGAAATCTAATTAAATATTAGTTTAATTTTATGATATTTAAGTTTTCCAGATTTAAGTTAAGACAAATCGAGTATATGATAGTTAAATTTGGGCCATTTACAGTATACCAAGTTAGATAAAATAATCCAAGGTTAGATAATGTGACCTACTCTACATGTGAAGTACCTGTCAACTCTGTTTTTAAAAAATGATTTTAAATTTAAAGTTACCTGAAATGAAAAGTTTCTAATGTGTATGTTAAGAAAGTTGAATCAACCTTTACCCCAAACTTTCTTAAACAGAAATAATTCTCGTCTACGTAATGGTTTTCCATTCACGAATTGTCCAATAAAGTTTTGTTTGGTAACGATAAGAAAGCACAACCCGGAAGTGATTTTATATAAAATAAAATGCGTTCACTGAATTTACTAGTAGGTAAAATTACATATACAAAATGAGCCATCCATTTTAGAACTTTCAATACAAGATTTTACTTAGAACATGAACAATTCTTTCACTTTACACGGGAAAAAATTCAGTTAGTTTTTCATGACAACAGAAACACAAAAATGAAGGTAAGATTGACATACATTTATTTATTTATTTATTTTATTTTTGATTCATAAAATTATTTTATTTTTGATTTATAAAATTATTTTGATTTTAGTAAAAATCATTAAATTCTTAAAACAACTAAGAGTGTAAAACGGTTCCTTGTCACTTTGAACTTTCTGAGGTATACGATTTATTTAATTAATTATCATTTAATGCATTTAAAAAGTGGTATATATCAGCATGTACCATTTGTAAATGCATTTAATGAAAAAGAAAATTAGAAATGGTATATGACTTTACAATTCCAATGTTTGTTGGAAACTAATTAAACAAATTTCCAATCATTAGATTAGTTATTAAATTATAAAAATTGTGAAAACAAAACATATGTTTGTTATTGTTTTTAAGCTGAAAAATATATTTCTAAACATATATTTTTGAACAATTATTGTTATTATTATAATTTCATTATTATTATTATATTATTATTATTATTATTTTTTAAAATGAAATAAATATTCATTGCTTGATAATAATAATAATGATAATAATAGTAATCATAACCATAATCATGATGATGAAAGTATCACATGCAAAAAATGCGGTACCTGCATATTTGTATTACAAATATATTATGAAAACTTAAAAATGACAACTATTTAATATGACGTAATTATACAAAACATATTTTTCGCGACTGTTACATGGATCTTCAAATTTCTTAATTCTGCCAATGTTTATATATAGACAGTTTTCTTTCTGTAGATAAAGCTAAACAGTAAAAACATATTTCGATTTCAACAATTTTGGCCTGAGCACTACTGCTATGACCGTCTAGTTATGCAAATTAAAACCGGTTTAATAGTAATTACAACCACTGCGCTGGTGTGTCTGCCGTTTGACTAATCATCTCCTAGGATATTATATTCACCAAAGAAGCAAATCATTATAAAATATCGTTAAAATTTTTAGATTTCAAAAATTTTGGGGTAAAAAAACTACTGATGGAGAATTTGATTATCCCGAAACAGCCGTCTTTTGCTGTAAAATTTAAAAAGATTTACTAGTAGTCGTCATTGTCTAACAAAATACAAACAGAGAACATATATTAAATTACAAATATAGATTCAGTTGCATTAATGACAGCTGTATAAACATTTCTACCCGCGGGACCGATTCTCTTTGAAATAAATGTTGGTACAAATATGTTTCATTCTGTGTATAAAGCTTTACGGAATTAGATATCGTGTCAGGATTGAGTAAGTTTCTTACCATCTTGGTGGTGTCTCTATGTCATTTGAATATTTATGGTGCCACAAGTAATTATAACTAAACCTGTTTTACAGTGCAACCTGTCTATAAATGCCACCAAGGGGACCAATAAAAGTGGTCTTTATGAACAGATGGCCTAGATATACAGGTTCAAATATTATGAATAAAGAAGAATTGTGATACTATTATTAATTATAAATTTATAATGTTTATAATATATATTTTTGGTAAAAAGCATTTGTATGCTCGCTGCAAAAATATATTGAATCGAATAGTACAGCTTTTTCCAATAGAAGAAATAACAAATGCTGTATAAACTTAAATAACATTTTTTAAATTTCAATTATTACGTATTTAAAAACATACTACATTTATAGCCAAAACCTTTTTTCAAATGTTTTAATAGTCGAATTTTTAGGAGGCACTTAAATTTTTTTAAATTATTTTATTATATATCTTTACAACAGTATAAGTTTTTTATTAAGTTTACTTTTCTATCGCCATGTATTTAAAGTTGAATGTTTTGAACATGTTAATATTTTGTATAAACAATATATATTTTCCTAAATTACAATAAATTCATTAAATTGAGAGACAAGTGGGATTCTAAAACAAGAGCAATCTCTTATATAAATCATTCTCTCAATTCAGAAAATTAGAAAAAAATATTATATATGTACATATTTAGCAACCGTATATGTACATATTTCATAAAATGTCTCAAAAAGCAAATATATGCTGGATGTGCATTAGTCTGTAATATATTGATTTGTGTTAATTTAGATATTAATTATTAAGTGACATTATTATCATAAAATACAATATGCAGGTCACTTAAAAAAGAAACGTCACCCCTAAATTGCAAAAAAAAAAAAAAAAAAAAAAAAAAAAAAAAAAACTCATCCCCTTGTTTCTGTATTTAAGAAGAACTTAAGCGTTAACATGACTTATTTTATGAAAAAACTACTTTTATACATTCAAAAATACATAACTGAGATTAGTATTAGACGGATGGTCCTGTTGCTTTGATGACGGCCATTATTCGTCTTGGCATACTCTCAAACAGTTGTTTGCACTTAGCTTTGTTACCTTATACCAGTGACTTTGCATGGACTTCCAAAGAGAAGAAATGGAAAAAGATCATCCTTAGTGTTTATTTTCTTAAATTATTAGACAGATTTTCTATGGCATTCATGTTCGGAGAATAACCAGGTCGTTCTAGAACGGGTATATTTTGAGTTTGTATAAAATTTGGTGAAAACATTGACGAATATAACTATAAACGTGCAATCATAATTAGAAATGAAAAAATAAACCAAAAACTCACGATAGAAAATACACCGGAGCTAATTCATCAATCATGTTTATAAAGTAAAAAAATAATCACTCTTGATTTTATTCCGACTTTACCATACAATCTTCAAATTCTTATTATTATTCTGCCTAGGATGAGCTTTTGAAGTTGTCAATATTCTTTGAAAATCAAACTTCAACCAATCATGTTATACGATTTCCATCATAGATAAACTATTTTTAATATATTTATCTTTGAATCTAGAAATATTTTTGATTTTAAGTGTTTCACTGTTAGAAGAAAATAGTTTAATTTTATGGATTTTAATTGACATTTAAACAGTTCGAATTAAAAAAAACTTGATATCATGAAATTTATGTCAACAAGTGGATAAAACGTTGTGTATGCGTAATCTAGTGTCTAATTAAAAGGTTTGTCTTAATTTGTAACACTTACTGCAGTAAAATAATGAAACAAATGATTTTAGATTCTAAACTAGTGATGACGCTTCTTTTTGGAAATTTAGGGGTGGCGTTGTTTTTTAAACAGCATGTATATAATCCAAAATAGCAGTTATACAATATATACACAATATATAAATATTGAATTAGTACTAAATATTTAATCTGTTTCACAATATACATAATGCAAATACTTGGCTAAATTGATCATAACATTCTTATTTTTATGAATTAATAAATTGGCAATATAAAGCATATTTGTGTTTGGCTGTTACCCAAGATGACAAATGAAACAAAGTTTTGCATGTTCTATGACAAAACCATTTTAAAATATCCTTTCTTTAATCTTTAATTATGAACAGACCCAAAAAGTAGTAGTTGTATTGAATAATATAAGAATTACAACACGGATTAGAGCTAACTCGGTTTTTTTTTCTTTTCTTTTGCTTTTTAAAATCATTTTTGATAAACTAGCATAATATTTTTATTTTCCGTTTTACGTGATCAAATCTTGAACGATTTGAACAACCATAATACACTAAAATAGTTTGTGAAAACAAAAAAATAAATAAATAAAAAAAAATAAAATTTTGATATCTATTCTCAAGCGTTTAAAAAAATTTAATCCGCAGTAAACTAAAACAACGTATCAATTACAATTTTATTTGTCCACTTTCGACCATGTTCATAAATTATTTAAAATGTTCCCACAAAACCTATTGAAAATAATAATTTTAATAATCATCATTTAGTAATAATTACAACCAATGAACTGGTATCTTGACTGGTGGACTAAACATCTTTGTGGATTTGGTTCACCTAAGAGACCATTCATAGTATTGAGAAACATTGTTTATAAAAAATTTTATTTATTTTTTTACAATTTATTTAGTTCTATCTATTTTTCTCATTTCAATATCTTGAAAATATGTGGAGTTCCGCAAGTTTAATTCCAGCACTACTGATGAGGAAATTTATTATTCAATTATTATTTAATTCAGTGCTGCTAAATTAATACAAGCTTAATTATAATTAATATTCTTTTACTGATTAATATATTATAAGTTTAAAACATCAAAAGTGACTGTTTAAATGAGGAAATTAATTAAAAGCAATTCATTAAGCTATGTATTTTAATATGATAATAATAATGATAATAAATAGTTTATTTAAGTGTCACATATCATATAACATATGATATATGTATTTTTAATACGTCCATTTAATTCTTGCCTGTCAACATCTCGTCAAGTCTACATTATGTTTGGATTCTTCATTGTGACGTCAAAGAAGGCGGGTATGAATACGTTGAAGTGATGAAATGTCGTCAAAGCCGGAGGGGCTTAAGACTCTGAAAGGATGAATGGCACTGTTCCATTCACTGACAAAACCAGCGGATCAGAAATAAAAACCAGTATTTTGTTATATTAAATGATTGGCCTTTTGCAAATTCTAAGCAGAAATCTAAACGGTTAATATTGCAATTACAAGAAATAACTACCAATCTAATGTGATTTACAGGGATATAAACAAGATTTTGGAATTAGCGATTCTATTATCAATCGCGTCGTAATGTTATGAGAATTGCCCCTCCCAAAATCTGTGTATACCCAGTGAATCACAACGAATTGAAAGTTACTTTTAAATTATTCCTGCAATCAAGACAAATAAAGCGCTCAATATTTTTCTATATACGGGCAATACGCTGGACAAATGTGCTCCTCCAAGCAAGCTAAAGATAATTTGATTACTGTTAATAATTGATAATTGATTATTATTATTCTGGTTCATCGGGCATATGTCAAAACCTGTGTAATAAAGAAATGTGTCCATGTTTCCAAATTTTCATGTGTTTTTTAAAAAAAATAATATTTCGTAAAAATTAAAACTTTTTTTTGAAGAATTTTAAGATACATTTTGGCATGAACCTGAAAACTACATTCAAATAGTTATAATTTTATTTTATTTAAAGTATAAACTTGACACGATGAAGTAAATACAAAAGTTCTATGATACTAAAATCTGCCGAGATGTAATAAACTCTGGTAATTGGCATGTGCTTATTTTAGAATAATTTATCATGTATAAGAATAATATCATAAAATAGTTGATGTCATGGTTAAGGCTAGAAAAAAGAGAAAAGAAACAAAAGACAAAAATATGATACATCTGCATTGATGATTTTTTTTCTGGTTATAATGAAATGTAACATACAGCTCAGCTGATTTCTATTATATACAAGTCATTGGTTCATTTTTACTGTACAAATTGTATTATTTCTCATAAACTAAATGCTAAATGCCACTGAAAGTAATATTTACTTCGAGAATACAACAAATGGATTTCGTGACTGCAATAGCATTCATCCAAAACGTTTTGTTCTTTCGACATGGAATTTCATTTGAATAGGGTTGTTTTTTCTCTTGGATGTCGATATTTAAATTGGAATGAAACAAAAACTAATGAGTTATATTTGTAGCTTTTAACTCGGTACAAAATGATTTTGCTAAAATACATATCACTAAAATAACATAAATATAATTTCCATATTTGTTGTATAAATTATGTATTTTTGCTGAGGTACATTACACTAAAATAACATAAATATAAGAGGTATGGCGGGTTTGATAGGTGTTGTTTTACATTGCACCCTGCTTGAACGAACGGATGAATGACGTAACGATGTATTTTTAAACATCATTTCGCATTCTATAATTAGAACATGTATATGCACAACAAACGCTTCTTTTTTGTGACTGGTTTTCCTTGAATAGCCGAAAGATATTAAGATATAAACAAACCATAACACACTCAATCTTCATTTTTCACTATGATCTTTATACAATAAACAGTAAAACAGAATAATAGTATTTACTAACATCTAGCTTTACTGAGAATTCATTTTTAACACATATTTGTCCATACAAATATCATAAAAAGGCAAAATTTAACAATTGTATTTTATAAAGATAACAAATTAAAGGAGAATAAAAGATACAAGGTATGATTTGAACACATGTCACAAGGTTACAAAGCGTCCTCGCTACAGACTGAGCTAACCAAAGCAGATTTTGTCAGCGGTGTTTAAATATAACATCAGTTATATGTACAGTGGTCAAGTTTTATTTTCCCTATTTTTCAAAAATTGACCATTTGCTCTTAAGAGGACCATTTTCTTGAAAACACGTAAAGATTTCATTTAAAAATATTTTCAAAAACAATTACGTTAATACGTTAATGTTGGTCTTCTAAGGACAACACTTTGAAAATAATTATCAAAGACGGGAAAACCCCCTCATTTTTCATATTTTAGAATATGAGAGCACAAAGATGGGCTTACTAAGGAAAATGCCTGTAAAAATACCGTTGTATGAGCTAATATCTGAAAAGTCATATAAAATACTGTTGCTCTTTTTTACTTTATTCTTTTATTTATAAAACCCAAAAACGGTCCATTTAAGACAAATTCCAATCAAACTTGCCGTACTTCTTTCCATATTTCTTGCATGTATTTTATAGAACAAGTACACAACGCAGAACCGTCAAAAGTTTAACACTTAAAGTACTGAATTAGTGCTTAATTAGCAGCTAATCTTGTTTCCTAGTTAACCATCTCTCGGTAACTGCTATCTATCTCTCGGTAGGATTTCGGCCACTCCCTAGCCATATAAGGAACCGAAGCTCCTGTTACTTACCCAGTGTTAAACTTTTGACAGGTCTGTACTGTACACATGTAACCCAAAACCAATCTCATTGTTAGTACATGTATCACTAACATCGTGTATAAACTGAAATAATCACACCATCTTTGAACTCCAGTGCTAAAGAGTCATCCTTGCTCTAAAATCGTGCAGGTTGATTTCAAAGACAAAAGTGGAATATTTTATCATTGTTAGCGAAAAGCGACAGCTCTAAGCATTAACATTATAATATTTCCATGTGCTACTTATATGCTTTTGATGAAATAATGCTTAAGTAGCACATGTCAACTACAAGACCAGTCCCCGATTTCAGGATACTTTCTCAATTAAAATTTTTCTTAAAGTAAATCTGATAATTTTTGACAATATTTTATGGTGATATACCATTTTTGAATCTTTGAATTATATTTGATTCTAACAAAGGTATATGGCAGTGCAACATTTTTTTAACAAAATAAGTTGTAAATATTAATCCATATATTTAAGAAATTAACTTCCATTTTTGTGGTGTATGGAGTATAAATTGCAAAGAACATGATATAATTGCCACTTCGATAACCTTATTTATAGTCTTTGAACAATTTTAAATTGAAAATTATTTCTTGTACTTACAATATTAGTGGTCAGTGAATGGAATGTTTAGCGTCATTTAAGAAATGATTGAAAAACGTTGACGCTGGGAAATTAAGTTAGAAACGCGAACTTCTACCAGGGAAGTGAGACCAGGTGCTCCGAACTGATAAGCAACTCGTGTTTTGCTTACTACACACGTATGCTTAACACGTGGCGTATGTAGTCAAAATAGGAAATGAAAAACATGGAACTATGGGACGTCAAATATATCCAGGATAATTTTAATCTTATACAACAATATAGGTATGACGGCTTTAAGCTTTTGAAGGCCTTGATAAGCATGGGCTTCACTGAATATCCCCTCGCCGACAATTTACTTGTAAGCAGCTTGCTTCGTCGTACAAGTAACCAAATATCTTAATATGCTTTAATCATATCAAATTGTTTTATTGTTTTTGTTTTAAATTTTTTGTAGGAATTAATATCAAATAAAATAACTTTATTTCGAATAACTACGTCAAAATTCCACATTAAAGTACCTTATGAAAACCGTTTTGACTCCCTTCCTTGTTTATTTTTGTCATTTTTTTTAAATGAACACATGTCATTATATCAAAGAAAAATCTGATAAATGAGAACTTAATTGGTTAATATTTTATTTCCGAATCGTGATTTGTAATGATTAGATTATGCAATTTTTGTGTTTGACAAAAGGTCACGCGTACTGATTTTTTCCCTCGTTAATACAATAATAGAATAACACATCAGGTATAAATTAAGGCATTCCAAAAAATTTTTAGTTCATCGGACCCGCGGATTTAAAATTAAAAAAAAAAAAAAAAAAAAAAAAAAAACTTAGAACAAATTTTTAATTCGCTTTCCGCCTGTCAAAAATATCCGGTAAAATCCCGATTTACATGTTTGGTCCATTTTTAATGTTCGTGATATAGAATTTTTGACGCCATCAGTCCGTTGGAAATGGCGAAGTATGTTAACCATGCCATCTGGACTGCACTATTAGGACCCTGGTTGCTTTATAAAATGGGAATTTGGCAGAACATCATATTCTGCATATGATTATTTGAGATATATTTGTATATTTTTGCCAATAACCATCTATTTGAAGATTTTTTTCTTACTCTCCTGATTCGAATTTTTTGCCCCTAAAAATGTATTTAAGAAATAAAATACATTTAATTTTTAATTGCTGGATCGTGTCTACATTTTATTATTAAAATTAATCTTTAGAACATAAAATTAATTTGGTGTGGTCTTGCTGATCATGTAATATCAGAGATATCGTTAGCAATCTGTATTACAAAAATAACATTTTAAAAGATATCCTACATGTCTTCCGACTTTATATTACATCGGCACTCGGGTTGCCAATACGCCATTTACCATAAATTGTGTTTTGGGTTAACAAGTTTATATATATATATATATATATATATATATATATATATATATATATATATATATATATATAGACAAAAATATTGACCTGTTCGCTTGACCTTTCGTTAGGATTATTAATATTAGAGAATCTACCGAAAATATGGATAGTGATTTTATATATTAAAATACATGTTCATATGATATAGACAAAAGGTATGTCATGACCTTGAACCAAGGCTATATCGGAAATGTCAAGGTCGATAGAAAAACATATAATTATGGAAATGAAATTTCTTTTGTAATGAAAGAATGTGAATAATTGGACAATTTGCACACTTAATTCGTTAAAGAAAAATATTTTCCATTCTTATAATTTAATCTATAGGAATTTTTCAAAAATTCAACAATTTAAACAACAATATAGCCATAGCAAGTTAAATAGCATCACGATTGTGTAGGAATTCAAATGTCTCCCTGCGTCATCCATAATAAGATGACGTCATTGAGAGCCAGTCCATTCATACAAACGTAACAGAAAAATCTGACCAATCCAAATGTTTGAAACAAAGGAGAATTGAATTACAAAAATTTAAATTAAAGGTCAATATTGTTTGCTTATATAATTTTTTAAATTTTATTTTTCAATATATTCAAAATAATATATACGTATCTGACAAGTTAAATGTAAAACTAAAATGGTATAAACATTTAAATAAAATTATAAAATAAATATCTTTTAACATCTGATTTTAATTTTTTTTTTGTTTAGTTTTTTTTCAAATTTTATCATCAAATACATTCAGAAATGGTATATGACATAACCAAGCGCCTTTTTTTTAGAATTGGGGTAACTGATTGACAAATGTCTGATGGCCGTAAAAGATTATTTACATTTGATTCACCTATCCCATTAGGTGGGTTTTTAATCACTTGTCACCTAACAGGCCCCGTATCATGGCTTAATTTTGGACAATTTTGGACAATTTTGTTCAATTAATCGACTAGGAAGCATACTACTTGATCAATAACATTTTACGTTTGTGCTGAGTGTTTTGGAAAACGTTAGGTCGAATTTACGAGAAAACGTAATTTAAAGCAATTGCATTTCCAATGGAAATGATTGTTCCGCAGAAACATTATGCAATGCAGCGTGGTACACTGGCGAACCCCATTTGTTGAACGCTTCGAATTATCAATTATTCTAACATGACTAACATTTTCCTTCATATGAAACATTAGGAAAGCCAAACATGGTATAACAAACGATAATCCATGGCTGAGCCATTTTAATGACGTACTCTATGACACATCTTATGGAGTCATGCTATGTGTCGCGAACAATGCTGGTGACGTTATTTTCATGCATAAAATCATTTACTAGTATTTCGATGAAGGTAATCTCAGCAGCCGAATTGTTTCAATTTACCTTTTTGCGAATAAATTGTGAAATGTTCTTCCGAAGAAAGAGTTCGCAATGTTTACTTCAATCAATTTTAGCTCAGTTATGTTGGAATTTAAATAATGAACATTTACCCGTGGTATGCCGTCAAATAATACAAGGGCCGGAGTTCACATGCGGCGAATATATCACTAAGAAATGTTGATTATTTGTTAAACGTCAACAGTTCAATTGGCAAATTAAAAATAAAAATATTTCCAAAATTTTAAAAATGCTGATTTTAATGTCAAACTTTGGCCAACATTTAATATATATATATATATATATATATATATATATATATATATATAATATATATATATATATAAGCTAATTTATTGGCGGCGTTACAGAAAACCGGGCCGATTGTTATAGATTTTATATGACAACTGCACATATTAATAAACAGCATTTGTATCATTCCTCTGAAACAGAATATTTAGCAATTTAAAAGGATATAGGAGAACAACATCGATCTGTCCACTTGACCTTTCATTAGAAATATTCTTTTATGTAGAGGATCTTGAACGAGCGATTAAGTGATATCGGACTTAATGAATTGTAATTGTTGATAAATTCGATGTCTCTGTGTCCAGGATATTTTTGACGTCCAATAGTTCCATGTTCCTTTCACACAATTTTGATTACACACGTGACGGGTGTAGCTAGCTGCACAGGATGTGCTTACCCTTCCGTAGCACCCGACCTTACTTCACTGGTGGAAGTTCACGTGTCTAACCTTACTTGTCAGTTCCAAAGTTTTTACTTTGCTTCTGGATTGTGATTCGAACATGGATTAGTGTTTGTTTTTGATTGCATATATTTTATGCAACATGCAATTCCAGATTTGATAAACATTATTTTTTTATTCAACAATATTCGATCAATTCAATATTACATAAAACACGAATGTATATTTTATAATATAAGAATATAAGAGAAATTGAAACTAATTACAAAAAGTGTTTCTTAGCTATAAAAAGACAGCCAAAATGGCTGCAAACCTCATGTCACGCTGACTAACCGACTAAAATATGACGTCATAATATATTGCATTATTTTTTTAACTAAAAAGGACAGCCAATATGGCTGCAAAACCTCATGTCACGCCGACTAACCGACTAAATTATGACGTCATAATATATTGCATTATTTCTTAACTATAAAAGGACAGCCAAAATGGCTGCAAAACCTCGTGTCACGCCGACTAAAATATGACGTCATAATATATTGCATTATTTCTTAATCAAAGAAACATGCGTGTAATCTGATTATTATTGTAAGAATTTATTGTATGAATTATGGGGGTTATTATACAATAAATTATGTTTTTTTTATCATTATTCGTTTTAAAACTATACAGACTTTTACTTTAATTTCTTAAAGGGGGTATAAACGACCGACCCGTCTAAAGCACACACTTAAAGATCGCAACGTCTCTTACAATCTAGCATCAAATTTTATTGGGGAAATATCCTAGAAATTTTGTAGTTTTTTTTCAGTACCCCGGTTTTTCTCCACCATCCCTGACCTGACCGTCGTAATCATCTTGGCAGAAGCGTATCACCAACTTAACTGCATAATTTTTGAAAATGGGAGCAATCGCTAAGTATTAAATTCTGGGCTTAATGTATCCTCTAAGCAGCCAGTGGGGTTCAATGTTGTATTGCGAGATATTTCCAATTTGTGCGGAATGATTAATGCCATTGGATATGGAATCCAATTTGCGATAGTAACTTGGGGATTTTCCAAATCCATTTGAACTGGTTGAGACAGATCACACGAACCATTTCCCGCATTAATTGGATTTCTCTGACTTTTAAATCTGATTCTATGAAAAAGTAAAGTGCCTTCCGGATGAGACACTATCACTTATAGACACTATATTGATGACGTCATAATCATTTTACGCAAGAACGTCAACAAACTTTGATGACGTCATTTTCCAAAGACACGGATGGTGGCATGATCTGATGCAAATATTTGTTTACAAATCGAGTTTTGGCGTGTGAGTAAAAGAATTCTACACCACTAAGAGTGTAATATTTTCAATGACAGGAAAATATTCATCCTCGATTGATATATCTCTATCATAACCTGTGTAAGTTTCCATTATTCACCAAGATGGTTCGGTACCGAATGTGCACGTGCAAGTACCCGAAAAATTTGAAGCAGTATATTGTGGTTTTACTGTCAGAATTTGCGACAGTATATCGGTGGTTATACTGTCGGAAATTTTTGACGTCAGCCAACGAAAACGAGCGTTACATACAGGATGAATTAGAATTCTTTTTATGCATCTGTATTTGTATGTATGTATGTTACTGTTGTGTGTCTATTTGTCATTTGCCATAACCTGTACTGTGTTTGAGCAATAAAGTTATTATTATTATTATTTTTATTATTATTATGGCACTACAAGTAGTGATTGATTCTACAATTTTTCAATTTTAACTTATCGATACTATGATTTTGTTGATAAGATTCTGTGGGAAAAACAGCGTGTAGACTATCTTGCACGGGGGGGGGGGGGGGGGGGGGTGGGGGGTTACAAGATGGAAATATCTTGCACCTCTCTTTTAATAGATTTTTCTATCTAGGGTGTAAGAAATCAAGCTCTGACGAAACAGTGTCTTCTGTTCCGTATGTCGTAAAAAGAGATTAGACAGCTGGCCGCTGTTTTAAGCTTGGTATTTATGTTTATTTTCCTACGTAAAAATGCATAAAATTGATATCCGGAGACTTGTGTCACTCTTGTTTTAGTACTAACTCAGATTTGAACAACCTTTTAATACGTGTTAATATAAGACATGGCCGTCTTCACAATGTTGTATATTAGTATGATGTTGCTGTATCCCAAATTAGCCTGTGTATAATTGACGACCCACAGTTCCTTTTATTTTCAATTAAGATTACACAAGATTACAGGTAGCTAAATAACAAGTGGTTTACCTTCCGGAGCACCCGACCTAACTTCCTCGGTGGAAGTTAATATATAATTTTTAAATATTTTACCTTCCGTTGACATGGATCGGTGTGTTTTTTATACACGACATTGTATATATACATACAACTACAATTATATTTCATCTGGGGAATTTGTACACTGAAGAAAGCTGCTTGCAAATAAATTGTTGACTCGGGGATATTACAAGCCTAGGCATATCAAGGCCATCAAAAAGTTTTATGGCCATCATTACAGTATCGCTGATAACTTTGATGTCTCTGCGTTCAGGATTTCCGTGGATATATTTGACGTCCCATAGTTTCATGTTCCTTTCACACAATTTTGATTACACATGTGGCGAGTGTAGCTAGCTAAACAATCAGTGCTTACCCTTCTGGGGCACCCGACCTCACTTCCCGTGTTTAACCTGACTTGTCAGTTCCAATGCTTTACTTTGCTTCTGGATTGTGCTTCGGACATGGGATAGTATGTATGTTTTTGATTATATAATTTCATATTTATTAAATTTATTTTTAGAAAGAAGTAATATCCTGTGTCGTCACCATTGTGATCTTTGTTTTCATATCTGTAAGTCTGTTCTATAACAGAAACCATCAAGAGAAAGATACGAACCTAAGCGCATCAAATTCAAAATTCTTGAATACACATGTGAACGCTTCTTTATTCCGGTTGTTATGGAAACGCTCATTGTTGGGGACATCCAATAGAGAAAAACGTTCAGTGAGATCAACCAATATACATCAAAATAGTTTAGATCAGGACTGTTCAGGTGTTACCCCTGGTGCGTGCAATAACGTCGATATCAGCAGAGCATCTCTCTGTCCTTGGAAAATAAAGGAAAATTATGACAGATTCCGTAAGCCGCAGAGGATACACGAGGCAAAATGCGTGTGTTATTCACCGTTACTTGGCGTGGATACCACTTATGAATGTCGTGAGGTAAACTATGACATGTACGTTGAGAAAGCGAGGTATTGTGAAGGCAACAGGTGTCACTATTTAGCCACAACAGAAAGTATATCTGTAGGATGTGTTCCCGTCGTACCTTGTACAATACGTCTTAATCGGAAGTGACGTCATGAATTTTCACCTTTAAAACGGAAATGACGTCATAAAACTGTGTACTACAGGCATATATAACAGACGGATGTGACAACATAAACTTTTAAGGTAAACGGGTGCTACGGCGTGAAATTGCAGTTGCTATAGCAACTGTAACCATGGCCATCTTGTGATGGTTTATTATTATCTATCATGTCGTCTTGTATTTGTTTCATTAGGTATGTTTTCAGTCGTGGAAACTCATTGTGAGAAAAAAATAATTACATTTTGTAATTCATGTTTTACTGTAAAGTCTTTGTTTACAAGCAGTTTCATGTTATTAAAATCTATTATTATCTAGTTATCCCACTCCAGAGAAAAAAAAAAAAAAAAAAAAAAAAAAAAAAAAAAAATCATTTTATACAAAGGACTACAAAGCTTCAATAACTTCACTTTCAAGAGCCGACGAGTCGTTGCTAAAACACCTGTTACGGCTCTATCCATGCGTACGACAAAATGCTATTTGGGTGGCTGTTTATAATGACAAAATGACAAATGGCGTGGTACTTTATGTAATGTAGGGATAGCGGAAAAGTTGACTATTTCCCTAAATTAATGCAGTTCAAGAACGGATTGAATTTTGCGTAACTTGGATGTCATAAACTGAAAAGGGAAATAATGGCTTTAGGTAAATTATTAAAGTGGCGTAAATTAACACTTTTAAACTCCATCCTGCCTTTGAGGTATTCTTCGGTGTTCTTCTTTTTTTGTTATCACAACGTCACACGAAAGACACCGCCATTTTGACAAGATGTTTAATTATAAACAGCCACCAAAAATATGCATTAAAGGAAAGTAATATTGTAAAGGGGGTATTTTTTGCGATTTCTGAAATCTTGTTTTTCGACTGGGTGTTATTAGATTCAAAACAGGAGTTTTAGCAACGACTCATCTCATGTATTATAATTTAATTATTAATTTGTACCTACTTCATTGAAAATGTACAAAATATGCTTTTAGGTTTCTCTGAAGTAGGATTAACAAACATTAATAATAGTTAATGAAATTAGTGTGATATGTTTTATTTGTCTGACCTAACTTGTGCTTGCCCTTCTGGAACACCCAGTCTCACTTCCCTGGTGGAAATCCACGTGTCTAGCCTGACTTGTCAGTTCCAAAGTTTTTACTTTGCTTCTGGATTGTGATTCGGACATGGATTAGTATGTTTGTTTTTAATCTAAGAAATGAAAGAAAGAAACGGGATTGTATCTAGCTAGTCTGGAGTTGCTTACATTTCTGTATCACCCGGCCTCACTTTTCTGCTGGAAGTTAACGTGTTGAACCTAATTTGCAAGCTTTTAAAGATTTTTCATTGCCTACCCTTCCGCAAACCCTGGCCTCACTTCCCTGCTGGAAGTTGACGTGTTTACCTTAATTTGCCCTTTTCCCCCAAAGTTTTTACTTTGTTTTTTTGGACTGTGATTTAGACATGGAGCAGTATATTTCTTTTAGTGTATTATTTTGTGTCTGTATAAAATTTAATAATAATGAAAATGGCAAAATATATAAGAAAACGAAAAACGCACAATCAAGGAAATACGAAACCTTTATTAGATATCAACTAAAACAAGAAGTCTTAGGTCAGACCCAGTCGGGTTTTGAATATATGATCTCACTTATGAACTTACGGAGGAACACTCTACAAACTAAGCTCTTTTCTAATACTTTTGACCGTAGATTATACATATTTTATGTGGCCCATGAGCTCATTCTCGTGTTTAATTCTGCTTTGTACCTTCAAGTGTGAACACACTGAACACACAGATTAACAGTGTTACTTACCAGTGAAACCCCATGACAAGAAATTTGAAATCACCTTTTAACATGCGGCTCGAACCCGCATCAGTGAGATACCTTTAGATTTGAAGGCTAACATGCCTTAATCACTTTGCCACCTGGCACCATGACTAGAAAGAAGATAATTAAAAGTTGCTGCATTCAACAATTGATTAAAAAGTAATAACTGCTGCAAAAACATGACTTTATAAGGATTTATTATAACCATTTCCCGCTTTTAAATTTTCCACTGTTCAACTTTCTTAAGAGCGATGAATGAAAATAATTTTGCAATATTTCGTGCTGACGACATTATGTCGACGTACGTTTGTGATCGAAATAAGGCGTCAATGTCATCGTTTTCAGGAATCGCCAACTTCCTATGAATGTTGGATTTTAATCTGTAGCGGGGCTGAGCTAGTCAGGTTGTTGTGATGTATATAGTAGATATTAAAGTGATTTACTGCCAGACTTTCTGGTTCAGATCTTTTAGTCTTGTTGTAGAACGATCGCTTTTCACCCGGGCGGGCCCGGTTCGATCCTTAGCCGGGGAACTCATTGAGGAAGTTATTTTTTTAGGTGTTTCCTTCCTCCTGTTACAAATTTTAATAAACTTTTTTGAGAAACTAATACTTATTCGTTTGCAGTTTTATTTTAAAGATAAGTATTTAAAAATACTATTTTTTATATCTGCATGGTTAAATTTTTAATATTTACTGTAGTTTGAGTTTTTGGGGGTCAAAATTTAGCAATTAATTGATAGGTTGCTGTTGTCCCTCTGATATTTTGATATGGCATATTCGACAGTTTCATTCATGTAAGTCATTCATAATTGGGTTCTGATTGGCTAATACGTATTCACGCGATACGGGTTTATACAGGTGTTTCTATTCATAACTAGTATACGTCACGTATTGTACTTGATTATGAATGGACAACAGGTAAAACAGCACAAACAACAAAATAATGAATAATATTAATTTATTACACATGTTTGGCCTAGAACGACACAATTTTTTTTATTTAATTTTTTAAAACTACAAAACCTTCAAGCTCATCTAACAAAGCAGAGATTTTTGTCTCAAAAGATGTAGTTTTTGGCGATAATGCATTTTACAACGTGATACGCATCGCCTGAATTCATATGTGCGTCTGATAAAAACGGGTTTTATTTGATTTTAAGACTTAATATAAGAAATTTAATCAAATTATTTAAACACATGTTATAAAAATAACAGATCTACATATAGCATTAATGAAATTTGAGGTAAGTAATCCACGATCTTTTTAAAACCACATCGGTTTTCATCATTGAATAAGTGATAGGACTATGATATAACGTATGATGTAGATGATATGACAGCGAGATCTGTATAGCCGTATTTTGTTCTGAGAATGACCGAGGTGATCAGGGACCATATCTATAAATAATTCAATAGCTATAGTTACAACAAAGGTTGCTTTATTTAAGGGTCAAAATTAAGTGGGAGTGATGTACTTCCTTTATATCTTTATATTTAGACCTTTGAATCATCATTATATCACTATGTGTGCCTGTGTGTGTGTGTGTGTGTGTGTGTGTGTGGGGAGGTGTCTTTAACAAGTACAATGGCATTACTGCAGCAGCAACAATAGCTAACAGTTCAATTAAATTATTATTTTTCAATATGTAATTTCACACGTATTTGTTAAAGAATCACGTAGTTTATGTATTTCATTCATGGCTTTTTCAGAAATAGTGCTATAACTCGGATAAATAATTACGGAGATCAATTATCACTTGTTGTTAGAATAACCGATACATTTCTGTTGTGAGACAGTTACAGAATAATTTAGACATGGTGATTCCTATGTACCCTCCTCAAACTAGTCTGCGGGGGTATAAATACAGATAGTACAACAGTGGTGATTAAGAAATAAAACAAATGAAATGACTTGGTTTTCATATCACATAAATTTATTCCGGAGCACCCGGCCTCACTCCCCTAACCACTCACTGTCTAACCTAACTTGTCATTTCAAAAGTTTTTAACTTTGCTTCTGGATTGTGATTCGGACATTGATTAGTATGTGTGTTTTTGATTACTATACAGCACTAAGACCATACAGATACTTCACATAAATACAGATAACATATTAATTTATCTTTAATTAAAGATGCTTTTAAATTTTGTACAAACATGATTTAAACTTTAGGACTTGTACATGTATATAATATACACAATAATTAATAAATAAATTAGATTTTATAGTATCCAGTCCAACCTGCCCTAAAGGCCACCTCTATATAAGAGCCACCTGCTTATAAAGGCTAGTAGAATTGTATCCCAATTGTTCTTTCTTCATATTATTTGGACCTGTATATAAAGACCACCTGTCTTTAAAGGCGACTTTTACTGGTTCCCTTGGGTGTCCTTTATAGACAGGTTTGACTGTATTTCTAAATTATATAAAATAAAAATCGCAACTCTATATACAGTTTCTAAACTTTATGTACAAATTTACATGTGTCTTGATGGACAGCTCAAGTGAAGCTGGAGCTAGTACGGGAAATGTCTCGGCGCGAAGCGCCGGGAATTTCCCGTCTATAGGTAACACGTATGTATTATGACGTCATAGAAATTGTGAAAAAATTCCATAGACCGTACGTCCAAATCATTTGACGCCGCGCGTGCACAACTTTTCTCAAGGCCATTGAAGGGGTCAAATCGACAGGAAGTGAGCTCCATATGGGGGGAAATCTCGCCCGTCTCGTACATCAGAAATAAAACCAAAAAACGATTATCGTGAAAATAATTCATTGAAGCAAGTAATAATTTAAATAGGTTGATCGAATACCAAATATTTACGTTTCTTTCGCCATTCTGGCTGATCTCCAGGTGTAGCATTTCAAGATTCGCGATGACGTGATTTCTTTTGATTGGGTCAAAGTTCAATTCAGATCGATAACCACTGTAAGCCAATCAGCGACCGACTTTCCCACGTGCATCAACCATGATCACACAGTATACAATGCGGGAAGATACAAAATTTGCCGATTTCAAGTTAGATAAATTCATAAACATAGTTACCTGACACAAAACTATTACGAGGTTAGCATAACCACAGTATATGACTTCTACGGTAACACTTTTTCACATATTATTACTTAATTGAATCAAAATTTTGAGTGCATCTGTGACCCTCGCTGAATGCAGTGTAAACAAACATGGCGTTCGTCAGGACGGGCAAGACGTTTTCACCAACGATCGATTTTTAAGAAAAAAAAATAAAATGCGTTTTTCGAAAGAATTAATTAACAGTTCGTCCCAATAATCATTTTTATGAAAATACAGATAAAATTTATTGACATTTATTCCGAATTTAATGTAAACAGAGACATATATATATACAAGATACAAGATATTTTATTAAACCAATTAAGGGCCCACAGAGGGGCAATACAATTACTGAGAGGCAACTCCCCTCTAAACTGAAACTAATTAAGACTGATTTGCAAACAAGGAAGTACAATTATATATATATATATATATATATATATATATATATATATATATATATATATATACATGCAAGTATTGAATTACCTTAATATGTGTGTAAGGGCCCACAGAGGGGCAATACAATGAATAAGAGGCAACTCCTCTCTTAACTTATATCTGATGTAAATATTGACAAATCCTCTGCCTACTACATGTGACGTGGATATCATGATCAGCTGATCGAGCTGGACCAGTTTCACTTTAAGGTGCTGACTAGAACTGACTTGAACAACTACATGTACAATGACTGCACTCATCAAAAAATCTAACTTGGATATAACTGATGAGGAAACTGTACATGTTGTGCAATGAGATGGACACTGTCCCAAAAAGTTGTGATGAAAATAACAATAATAAAACATTCATGTTGAGTTTAGCAGCTGACTGTAGTTGAGATCCACTTAGGTAAGGTCTGAATTGACTCCTTGAAAATCTCCAGGGACGGCGACTGGACTACTGATGCTGGCAGGGGATTCCTTACCTTCTTCAATATCCAAGACTTGGTTCTCGAAAAAAGTTGGTATAAGTGCTTAAATGCCAATTTCCACTCCACCATCCACATAAGTGACCATTTCAATATAAATCTTAAAGCACCATCTTTCTACGTACACTGTATATCATCCCAGAATGTTTCATTTCAATTTAGGTGAATAATGAATAATCTTGACTGGGGCAAAAAAAACTCCAACCCACCATCCTAGAATTAACTGTCTCGATATAAGTGAAAAAGCATTTTCAACTCTCTGGGGCTGGGGCTCTTCATGCAGTGAAACTGGGGCTGGGCTAAAATTAACATTATTTTGGTACAAGCCTGTCAAGTTTTAATGATCATATCATTTGTTACTTGCAATTGTCTGTGCTTTAGAAAATTCTCATCATGGTACTATATGCCTGTGAATGTTGAAGGTGTAAGAGGAGCTTACCCTCATACCACTGTATTCACATCGGGTTGTGAGTTAAAGGTGCTGCCTAACAGAGTCACAGACAAGCATTCCACTCCCAATTAATATAATTCTATAACCAGTCGATAATCTATCCTCTAAGCCAAATGTGGCTTGCAAAATGAGGAAGCAGTAACTCAAATTTTGAAGTAATGTCATGTATAACACAAGTCAGGTCGGAACCAAAAACCTTCCACTCTCCAGGAGGATGCTATACCATTGAGCAACCAAGGCGGTCACAAACAGAATAGATTGTTGACCAAGGGATATTGCAAGCCTAGGCTTATCGGGGCCTTCGGCAAAAAGTTTTATGACCATCATCACTGTATTGTTGACAAGTTTGATGTCTCTGTGTCCAATATTGACCTGGATGTTTTAGTTCCATATTCCTCTCACTTAATATTGATTACACACGTGGCGGCTGTAGCTAGCCAACATAAAGTGCCTACCCTTCCAGAAAACTCGGTCTCACTTCCTGGTGGAAGTTCGTGTGTTTAACCTAACTTGTCAGTTTTCAAGTTTTTTCATTGATATAACTGCTTCATTAATTGAATGAGGCAATCTTGAACTGTGATATGATATTGACTTAAGAAACTGGAGTAGTTATTTATGCAATCCATAAATCAGTAGATTAAATTATTCATATGGTATGGTAAAAGGTGACTAAATGAGAAAACATTACAACGTTAAAATGTTGTTGTGGTATGGATTAGTATGATTCACTATATTGGGTAATTGAATAGCCTTTTTTGTGTACCTGAAAGTTAAAGTTAAAGTCTGTCCCGAGCCATTAGGCCCATCAAGCCGGAGCTTATCCCGGTTTCGGTGGCGTTAAGCGACTGAGAGTACAAGACTCTCCCCTGAATGGGACGCCGGTCCATCGCAGGGTTAACCCCCAGCATTTTGCTGGTACTCATTTATTTTTCAGCTGAGTGAACTGGAACAACGTGAAATTAAGTGTCTGCTCAAGGACACAACACATCGCCCGGTCCAGGGATCGAACCCACGACCTTCGAATCATGAGTCCAAGGCCTTAACCACTAGGCCACGCGCTTCCACAGTGTACCTGAAAAGATCATACCAAAACTCAGTTCTGTGTGACAGTCGGAACATGATTGATAGATAGCGCAACAACTCGACGGTAGTTAACTATAGTCAGTCCCACTAGTATTGGGTAAGACACCGGTTTTCTGACAAAACAACTCACTCTTATCACTGTATGTTTAAAGTTCTATCTTTTCTAGTTCTATAATATTGCTATATTGATATGTGTGTGTGTGTGTGTGTGCACAATAAACCCGATAATAAATTTTGACATTTCCCGGGATAGGCAATGCCTATTTTCATATTATTTGTTGTCAATAGTAAACAATATGTATTTATTTTCAAACAATATGTTTTTCACAAGTATGAGTATTAATAACGTAATATCAGTGGGTAGTCAGGGGCAAGCGAGTTATAAAAAAATATTTAACAATAGAGTCTATCACGTTGGATCGCGTTAGGCAGATGCGGACATTCATTTCCTGTAATGGGCGATAATGAGAAGTAAAACTTATATAAATAAATATTATAACTTATGTAATAAAACGATAAATAGTTAAAATATGCACATGACGTTCTATAAATAACTTACCCTTCCGGAGCACCCGACCTTGCCTCCCTTGTGGAAGTTCATGTGTCTAACCTAACTTGTCAGTTTGTTTTTGATTATCAACGGTAATATATAAATGAAGCTTTACAAATCAGTTATAGATATAAGTAATTATTAATGACTGTGAAAATCGTAAAATTCTTCCGTGATATTAGTATAGTATCAAAAAACAAACATACTAATCCATATCCGAATCACAATCCAGAAGCAGAGCAAAAACTTTGGAACTGACAAGTTAAGTTAGACACGTGAACGTCCACCAGGGAAGTGAGGCCGGGTGCTCCGGAAGGTTTAGCACATCCTGTTTAGCTAGCTACACCCTCCACGTGTGTAATCAAAATTATGTGAAAGAAACATGGAACTATGGGACGTGAAGTAAATCCAGGGCAATTCTGGACACAGAGACATCAAACTTATCAACAATTCTGTGATGACGGTCATAAAACTTTTTGAGGATCTTGATAAGCCTAGGCTTGCAATAATCCCGAGTATCGTATGTGTATATTACGAACCGTTATACTTCGTTTAAATTACCTTTGTTCTTCTTGGATAACTAACCATCTAATTATATAATATACTGTACTGTTATCTCTGCAGGTGGGCTAAGCTGTCCGAGGATTTCATAATGCAGTAGGCAATATTTTTGTATCAGATATATACTACTGTCTAAATTTGCTGCTAGTTAAGATATGGAAATCTTTAAAAACTAAGAAATACTTCATCATGCAAAGTATTGCATTAGCTTAATTTGGTTAAATATGTTTTGGTCCTTTTGGTATCTTTTCAACATCTTGGAAAAATTGGTTTGATAGTTTACGTCCAAACGCTACTGTTGAGGAGTTTTTCTTTTCAGAATCGACCGTCTAGTGCTGTAAAATTAACACTAGTATCATATGTCAAGATTTGTCCAGTATTGCCCTGGATATATTTGACGTCCCATAGTTCCACGTCCCTTTACACAATTTTGATGACACACATGGCGGGTGTTGCTAGCTAAACAGGAGGTGATTACCCTTCTGGAGCACCCGGTCTCACTTCCCTGGTGGAAGTTCACGCGTCTAACCTGACTTGTCAGTTCCAAAGTTTTTCCTTTGTTTCTGGATTGTGATTCGGACATAGATTAGTATGTTTGTTTTTGATGTAATTGATTTACTACACCATAACATGATTTTCTTACGACGAAATTGTGTTTTTGATTTATTTGCGTTGGTTTATGTTTTTTTCGTTCGGTTTCATTTGTTTCCTTATTTTGTTTGATTCTGGTTGGCTTGTCTTTTGTTCATGTTTTTGTATCATTCTCGGCTTTGTCCTGTTACTGCTTGTTTCATTTGGTTCAGGGTTTTCGCTTGCGTCCCTTCATTATTTTAGTTTTTTGTTACTGTTGGTTTTTGTTTCATCCCATTTGACTTTCGTTCATTTGTTTTGTTTCGTTCGCAACGGCCTGAGTTTTTTTTTTTATTTGGTTTTTGTTTCATTCAATTTAGCTTGCGACCTGTTTATTTCTTTGTTTTTATTTTGTTTTTGTTACATTTAATATGGCTTTTTATATTTGATTTCTTTTATTCGCTTTGACTTCTGTCCTGGTTGCTTTTATTTTATTCGGGTTGACTTGTTTTAATTTTTCAATCGGTTTGTCCTATGTTTTGTTTTTTGTTTCTTTAGTTTTGGCTTGTGTCCTATTTATATACTGCTTTGGGCTTGAATTCTTTAATTTTTTCCTGCGTTTTGTCCTGTTATTAGAAGGATGGTGATTTTCGTCTTGATATATTTTTTTTCTCGTTTTGTCCTGTTATTAGGGGGATGGTGATTTTTGTCTTGATATATTTTTTCCGGTTTTTTGTTTCAATCGTTTAGACTTTCATCCCATTCATATTGTGATTTTAGTTTTATGTGCGTTGGTTAGAGGCCTGTTTTTATGGGGTGGTGTACTTTTGTCTTTATTTTTATTGTTTCGACTTGCGTTTTTGATATTCTTTAATTTAATTTTTTTTGGTATGGCTTGCGTGCTGTTTATGTTTTGTTTGATGCAGTTTGGCTCGTTTAATGTTTTTTGTTTCATTTGTCAATAAGTGGTGTAGTCAAAAATAAAAAAACAAACATACTAATCCATGTCTGAATCACAATGCAGAAGCAAAGTGAAAACTTTTGAACTGACAAGTCAGGTTAGACACGTGAGCGTCCACAAGGGAAGTGGGGCCGGGTGTTCCGGAAGGGTAAGCACATCCTGTTTAGCTAGCTACAACCGTAAGGTTAGAGGTAAATTTGTGATCTCTACTCTATGTTGATAAAACGTCAACATTCGATGCAATAAGAGTGAGTGAGTGAGTAATGGTGTTTAACGTCCCAGTCAAGAATATTTCACTTATATCGAGACTTCGCCAGCTATAGACGAAAGTGCAGAGATTTTGCCTATGTGTTGCGCTTATGGCATTATACAGCAGGGTTCTTTAGCGTGCCAAGCCCACCGTGACACGGGACCTCGTTTATTTTAAGTTCCCATCCGAAAGAATCGTGACTTTCATTTCGTAATGCCGAGTGCTTGGCGAAAGAACAGTCACTACCCACTTTTAAGTCTTGGGTCAGACCCGACCGGGGTTCGAACCCACGACCTCCCATTTACGGAGCGAGCACTCTACCAACTGAGCTACCGCAGTTGTATGATGCAATAAGACATGTTAGTTTAATTTTTTCGATTCATTATCAATAAGTTGTCTCACTTTTATATTGATATCCATATTTAATGTTAAAAAATTTCGATATGGCCTCAATGAGTGGTCTAAAATTGATGTTAAAAGTTGAAAGAAGTCTTAATTCTTCAAGTTCTGTTATTCAGACTTATATCTTAGTTATGATGCAAACGAAAGGATAGATTTAAAGTTGTATGACAAACGTGATGACTTCAATTTTTCTATTGTCAACTTCCCTTTTCTACGCAGCAATAAACCTGCTTCTTCTTATTATGGTGTATTTGTTTCATAAATCAAACGCCATCGAAGAGCTTGGTCCCACTTTATATAACAAAGCAAGCTGCTTATAAACCTGTGATATTGCAAGCCCATACTTGTCAAAAACCTGAAAAAGTTTTATGGCCGTCATCATTTCGATTTCAAATGTGACGAAATGATTTCAAATGTGACGGGTGTAGCTAGCCAAACAGAAGGTTCATACACATCCGGTCTCACACCCTTGTCGGCAGTTCACATGTTTAACTTAATTTGTCAGATTTAAAGTTTTTACTTTGCTTTGGTATTGTGATTTTTGCGAGGACTGGTGTGTTTGTTTTTTATTCGATGTCAAAAGAGGGTTTAATTTGATGTCAAAATATGTCTCATTTTTTTTATGTCAAAAGAGGTCTCATTTTGATGTCAAAAATGTCTAATTTTTATGTCAAAAGAGATCTCAATTTGATGTCAAAAGCATTCTTAATTTTATGTTGTTAAGAGCTTTCTATTGAATATCAACTAAAACAGTTTTTGCTTAAGGCTTAAGGTGAGCTTTTCAAATGCCTTTTCGACGTCGTGCGTAAAGAGAACCTTTTTCTCAAAAACAAGTAAGCCATTAATAATGAAACTTGACAGATATGTTCCATGGCCAACGACCTTTCCAGTGGTTTACCTTGACCACCATGATGTTAAAAATATCTCAATTTGATTTCATTTCCATTTGACATCAATTTTGCTTTATTGTTTTAATTTTGTATTCAATATGTTGTGCTTTTGTTACATGCATATTACCAGTCTTCATCGCAGTATTTATGATTAGTATTATGTTTCTTTATCCAAAGTTAATATTATCTTAGATATATTGACGTCCCATAGTTCCTTGTTCCTTCGATCTCTTTCTTGATTGTACATGTGGCAAGTTTGGCTAATTAAACAGGAGGCGATTACCCTTACGGAACACCTGGTTGGTTGGTTGGTTGAATGTTGCTTAACGTCGCATCAGCAATTTTCAGCTATTCGCGACGAGAACTATTTAATTAATCTCTATGGATTAATCTATGAACAATTTTTGTGCATGCATGTGAAGTGTGAGTGTGTTGTATGGTCTGCTTTGTACTAGCGCGCACTCAGGGCGACTTTACCGTGCTAGCTCACAGAGTCAGTACGCCGCAGACAAGCGTACCACTCCCCCAGTCCATTATACTGATACCAGGTGAATCAGTAAAGGCCAACGGTAAGGAAAATTCACTTTCCCACATGTGGTCCGATCGGGACTCGAACTCACAGCGGTGAGAGACCCTGGATTTGAAGACTGACGTCTTATCCATTAGGCCACTGCGCCCTCCCCCGGAACACCTGGCCTAGCTTCTCTAATGATTGTTCACTTATTTGACTGAGTTTGGCCGTTTTCAAAAGTTGTTATTTGATTAAAATTTAAGAGATGTAACTTACAAAAACATTTTTTGGGTTTATTTAAAAAAAATCGAAATGTCAGTTGATAAAATCAGCGAGCTGTTGTAAAACAAAACCAAGCATACCATTCCATGTCCGAATGCCTATTCAAAAAGCAAATTTAAAACTTTGAAACTTGCAAATGTAATGTATCTTTTTCAAATCACAATCCGAAAATAAAATTAAAACTCTAAAATAAATTAAGTCAATAAGAACCTTTAACAGAAAAGTGAAGAATAAAGGGAACTTGACCCAATTTTGTTTTACTAGTAATAATAATAAAAAATTTCAGGTGAATGTTCAAATCAATATCCCAAAATCAAAGGGAATACTTTCAAAATTAAGTTAACCGTTCACCAGGGGAATGCGTAAGGAAGAAAGGGAACTACAAACATATTGGCCCATGGTCCAACCACAATCTAGAAAACAAAGTGAAAACATTAAAATTCAAAAACAAACATACTGATCCATGTCCAAATCACAATCCAAAAGTTGAACGCGTGAACTTTCACCGGAGAAATGAGGGATAAAGTTAATTTAATCCAATTTTAATAAGTGAAAACTTTTTAAACTAGAACTTCAACAAGTAAAGTGAGGAATAAAATAAAAGTTGTTTGAAGTGAAATTGTTTGACTGTATGATTGTTTCAGGAATCCAACAGAAAAAGTGACCCACTACATCCAAAAATTGAACTGTGTTTATAGCGCAAGTGTCGTTCAAAACAAAATAAATAACGCACACTAGCAATGAAAATTATAGCACTATAATCACTATTTCTAGATAGTTCAATGGTTATTCCATATTTCGCCTTTTTAAAAATCTTATTTTAGTTAATGAAAGCTGCTTACGACATACATGTCCAGTTGCCGGAACAGCCAATAAATGATGTCACACTATGTGGCGTATATGCATAAAGAAAAGTTTAAGTGAGGTAACTTGGTCAATGGAAACTATGGGTCAATATAGGGACATTTGACTCGAATCAGTCTCGAGACAAGATTATTTAGGTGCTTATCCTTCGGAGCACCCGGCCTCACATCCCTGGTGGAAGTTCACGTGTCTAACTAACCTCACTTGTCAGTTCCAAAGTGTTTACTTTGCTTCTGGATTGTGATTTGGACATGGATTAGTATGTTTGTTTATGATTAGATGTCAAAGGATTCAGCTTATGTTTTCGAAAAAACTTATAAAACCATAGAAATTTTGACGTCATTAAGTCAAAATTTCTAATCTTGTTGCCCATGAAATGAATCTTGTAAATTAAATAAACCGGTCCTTTTATCGTTCAGCGCCAAATTCTTCTCCAGCAGAGTCCAAAGAACAAAAACATTACCAATGTCAATATTAAGAAATACCCATTTAACTGAAAAGACTATTAAATAACTGCATTTATTATATATTTTTTTACATACATGCACCAATAATAATTAATTTAAATAAACTTTATATCACATTTGTTTTCATAATTGATAATCACCGTACATTCTAATGTCGTCTGTAATCTCTAAACCCGGATGTAAAATGCTTTCTATCCTCTTCTGAACAGTTCGTATTTTTGGCCTTGCGCATGTGCAGCCGACAGATACAACAGTGTAACTTTTAATATACTCTAAAACGTCACCTACACATCTCTTCTGTAACACGGGTATTCTATAAAATACTGGCTCACATACATATCTATCTAGACAAACTCTACAGCGACACCTGGCGACATTTAACGTCGGCGGATATCGGTTTTCGTCAACGTCTCTCACAAGATCCCATGAACAAAGGGAACGGTAATTTAAAAACACTGGTGAAATGTCTGTTGGTACCTCACAACGTCCATTGCTGGTAGATGTCGCTGTCATCGATATATTTTCTCTTCGTGGGTTATCTGGCCAATGAATTTGAAGATGGCGGAGTTGTTGTTCAAATTCGTCCGCACTGACAGTGTTCCGACAAGTTCTAGAAGATTGGACATTAAAAGCGGTAAGCACAACAAGGAAGATGGAGATCTGAAAATAACAAAAACACGTATATAAAAAATACTCTATGTTAGTGACGCAATTTCAAGTCCCATAAACGCTTGTCATAACTGAAAAAACTTCTGTTACAGTGAAATTGATCAATTTAGCCAAACATACGACGAGAACTATTTAATTAATCTCTATGGATTAATCTATGAACAATTTTGTGTATGCATGTGAAGTGCGAGTGTGTTGTATGGTCTGTCTTGTACTAGCGCGCACTCAGGGCGACTTTACCGTGCTAGCTCACAGAGTCAGTATGCCGCAGACAAGCATACCATTCTCCCAGTCCATTATACTGATACCAGGTGAATCAGTAAAGGCCAACGGTAAGGAGAATTCACTTTCCCACATGTGGTCCGATCGGGACTCGAACTCACAGCGGTGAGAGACCCTGGATTTGAAGACTGACGTCTTATCCATTAGGCCACCGCGCCCTCGAGTCAAGACTGGGCTGTCGAGTGGACGAGACATGTGAGATATAAAAAGCTAGTGTCCAAAAAGCTACAAGAGATAGACCACAACAGTAATTCATATATTTGATAATTGTGATTTGCGGTACCAAACTGTCGAAAGTTTATTACTGAGCTAACGGGAAAAAGACGAAGCTCGGTCGAGATATGGATTGTTAGGGGTGGAAAAGCTACCAAGAGATACAGTACAGATCTGTCAAAGGTTTAACATTGAGCTAACGAAAAAGTCAAAGCTCAGCTACCGAGTGCCCGAGAGACAGACAGCAACTGCTAAAAAGCTGCCGAGATATAGATAACGGGGGGGGGGGGGGGGGGGGGGGGGGGAGGAGGGGGTGGGGGTGGGGTTAGGTGGGGGACCGGGATGACCTGCTGATTCAGAACTATTTCTCGAGGTTGGTGTTAAACTTTCGACAGGTATGTACTGTATTTCCACAAATTCAGTACACATGAAAAATGCAAGAATAAAGTCGTATTTTCCAACAAACTCACCAAAAATTTGTCAAAACTTAATACAAAATATACTGACCTAATAGGAAAAAATATTTTTCATTTATGAAAAAGTGAACTTAGTTCTGTGCATAGAGTAATATTTAAACTTTTTAACACAAAACAGCAAATATAATTATGTCAAAATTATCCCTTCTGTACCTTCTTACTTGGAACAACTATAAACGTCATTTCATCATTGGAAAAATTCATGATGATCAAACCTAGGAAAAACCCGAACAACAATGACCTACCTGACCCTAAATACCCCGATCTAACTTTGAATGAGTTCCAGTTGGTTAGAAACTTGATCAAATTTTCAAAATTTTCGCAAAATGTACAGGAGAACTGAACAATAATGTTTTTAATTAAAAATATGATTTGGTTAAGTCAGTGCATTTTAAATGTATTGTATTGATAGTTTAATGGAAACATTTTTAATTAAAAGAAATAAATAATAAAAACCATGTGCACTCAATTTATGGAAATACAATAGTTTGTACGATTCATGCCAAAAGACAAAATACATTTCGTATATTTCTTCTTATTTTATAAATCAATACACACGATTACATCTATATATGGATATGAGTGTGGGGATTCATTTCTAATAATAATTTTTTATAGTCAAAAGATCTATTCCATGGGCAAACGAACCTTAAATCGCTGGAATAGCGGGTCTCATTAGAGCTATGATACCTAATCGGGTGGTTACAATAAGTTTTAATTGCAATTAAGAGTCCCAGCTGCTCTCTCTCCTGGCAGCTTTTCGACAATCTACCCATATCTCTGCCTCTTTGGTGTTAAACTTCGGTACTTATTGATCATCGTAGTGTTTGATTAAAGTCATGATGTAAAAATTACAACAGGTGATTGTAATTGACGCCCACACAAGACGTAATACGATATCACAAAGAGTAACTAATGTATAGATGTATAGATAGATCACATGTTCACGACAAAGGCGCATCTTTTTTTAATATCTATTTGTTTATTTATAACTTCTTTATTCTTTGTTTCCGTGTAGAAAATGCCTGCATACATTTTATTCTTAAAGTTCATTTGTATTGTATTTTTCTGTTGAAGATTTGAAAGAGATGAATAATTAAATCAACGTTTCCAATATGGCTACAGATAGTCAGGGATTGGAGTTAAATGATAAAACGGTGTGAAGTGAAGTGATGCTGTCTTACGCCCAATCAAGATTTTTTTATCAAATACAGTACAGACCTGTAGAAAGTTTAACACTAAGGTGACGAATTAGTACCGAATGGCAACTCATCCAGACGCTCCTTAGCTACAGTACAGACCTGTAGAAAGTTTAACACTAAGGTAACGAATTAGTACCGAATGGCAACTCATCCAGACGCTCGTTAGCTACAGTACAGACCTGTTGAAAGTTTATTACTAAGCAAACGAGTTGGTGCCGAATCGACAGTTAGTCTCGGTAGTGATATCTTGACAACTTTTCGGTAGCTACTAGCAATCGGTTGATGAACTCGCCTCCACGTTAGCTTTCAATCGCCAGCCATATCTCCCAGTAACTTTTCGATCACCTAGCTATCCATATCTCGGTCACTAGGTAATTGAGCGTCGACTCCTTTCTTGTTATACTTTCGAGAAATAGAAAGATATCATGTACATGAATAGAGTAAATGAGTAGTCCCTCAAGTTTAGTTTTGGGTGCCATGTTGATGACGTCACTTCCGTGGTCGTCTGGGAAAAACGGAAGTGAAAATTGTAGTATTTTTTTTAAATCGTTTATGGATAAGTATAAATGAATACACCTAGAGCAAAATAATTGTTTATAAAAATGAACTCTCGACGCGAGACTTACAAATACCTGCAATCTTTATTTGTACATGATGATACTACGAAAACAAGCGAGTTACGACGAACACGATAGCCAAAACATCTTAAGTGTACCTTCGGCAAGCAAACGGACACACTTTCTCACTCTAGGATCTGCCCGATTGCGGATTCAAACACATATGCTTAGAGGCACTATGATATGGTCGTGCTTTAGACCACTCTGTCACCAAGGCCCGAGAAAATAATTTGTATTGTTTTGTCCATCAATTTTAAAAATATGGAATGGTAAAAAAAACATGCAAATGAAAATATTCAAAGCCAATCAGATGAACGCCACAAGAAAGGCACAAAATATGGCAAAAGGCATAAAATAAACACATTAAGACACTGACCGTAACACCAATAATAATAATAATAATAATAATAATAATAATAATAATAATAATAATAATAATAATGAAAATAGGCAAATACTATGAATTAGAATCTCCCGCCAATTGGTACTTTTCAGTCAGAGGGCCAGGAGAATGAAATGCACATCTCTTACCAATATCGATGCTTTGCATCATGTTTCGTGAAATACATGTAGTGTTCCATACTTTTGGAGAATAACTGCGAACAAGAAGTTTCTTTGACGAACGGAACTTCAAATTTAATCTTTATTTGACATAGGCGTAGGAGAGTTTTTAATATTGGTATGGGGGCGGGGGGGGGGGGGGGGGCTATGCGTATCACGGTCGTGCCGCAGGTACGACCACGAGGCGGGGAGAGTATAAGAGGGGTGCTAAACCCCTCGCATAGTTGGGGGTCCGGGGAGCCTCCCCCGGAAAATTTTCAAAACTAAGTCCTGTCTAGACGTATTTTCAATGTATTTTGCAGCGTTTTGATAGATTAAAATGTTGTGATATCAAGGCAAGATTATATAAAATAACCATATGACACAAATTCCATAATCAATTCTCTCATTGGAGATGGATATGGGGGTACCCCGGAAAATTTTGCAGCGTTCTCAGTGAGAGACTGAAAAGCAGTGAAATATTAAGACAAAATTGTACAAATAACTGCATAACATAATTAAGTCCAATAATTAATTTTCAAACGTACAGTACTCAACAAAATTTCAAACAATATATTGCGGGGGCCTGCCCCCCCCCCTTCTCTGACATTAGGGGGGGGGGTTCCCCTGCCCCCCCCCCCCCCTGCTCCTACGCCTATGTTTGAACTTTAAGTACTTTTTGTCTTGTCTCATTTACTTTTTAAAAAATGCCTAAGCAGTTGGAAAAGGAACTGACGGACGGGACTTCAAATTTTAACCCCCCCCCCCTTTTCTCGAAAGGCGGGAGATAATTATCATTGAACTTTGCGTACTTTTTCATTTTCTGTTATTTATTTGCTTATTTATTTATTATATTTTTTATTTTTTTGCTTTTAAGCAGTTTTCTAGAAATCCCTTCCTTTTTACTTCCCAATACATGGTTAATTGAAGGTTTATTTTATTAAATGTAGCAGACGACATCTAGACATTTACATATGTCAAAATATCAAAAAACAATTGCCCTTAAGTTCTAGAGTTTCGCTAATTACACGGGTATGATGATGTATATAAACCGCAAGACCCGTATTATTTCTGAAAGAAGTCTGAGTGATGGAATTTTGGTAAGGGCATTGGACGAATCTTGAAATATACAGAACAGGTATGTCGAAAGTTTAACACTAAGCTTACGTATTAGTGCCAAATCTGCAGCACACCTCGGTCCCTTGTTGTCTATATTTCAGAAATCTTTTCGACTGCAGCTATGTGTGTCTTTCGACAGTGTTTTGGTCTCTAGCTGTTGGTCGCTTGGTCAGTCGACATCCGGATTTCGACTCCATTTTGGAGTTAAGCTTTCGACAGGTCTATACTTTACGTGTAGTAAGTCTTATATATAAGGTCATCCAAGTGGACCTCAATATTGACTTAATTAACAAATGGTCTTTATACAGAGGTTCTTTTTGGTTTAAAAATTAAGTCAATAGACCTAGAATGGTCTTAATGGATAGGTGGTCTTTATACATAGAGGTGGTCATTATAGCAGTTTATTATAAAGACAGGTGGTCTTTATACAGCTATGTTTACAATCGCTGATTTTCTTTCTACATGAATAATGTTTACATTTGAGGAACTGGCATCACCTCTCAACCGCTCAAGTCGCGCAAGATACAACGCTTTTTTGCAGGGACTGTTTATGTGTGGCGTCTAGAATGGGGAGCTAAAGACTTTAAATGGTTGTGTGACGTCTAGAACGCGGAGATAAACGGGCTGGAGGGGTGAATGACGTTGTTCCATTTACTGGAAGAATCAGTGAATCAGAAACGAAAACCAGTATTGTAATAGTAATATAATTGTCGTTTCGAAAATTCCGAGCAGGAATATCAAATTGTAAATATAAGAAATAACTTTTAATTTGTCGTGGTTTATGGGGTATTTATAAATCGATCAATCAATCAATCAATCAATTATTCGGATAGCGAAATTAATAGTAATAAGTATGACTTTACTTAAGATTTATATGTGTATATATATATATGTGTGTGTGTGTGTGTGTGTGTGTGTGTGTAATAAAAACCTAAAAATAAAGTAAATGTTTTCTAAAACATAACGGAATTTATTATACCCCCCGCTTAAAAAGTGATAGGGGTGTTCGTCCGTGTGTCCGTCCGTCCTTCCGTTACACCTTAGTGTACCTATCTCTTATCCGCAACTCCTCCTAAACCCTTTAATGGATTTTCATAAACTTTCACACAATCTATGTGATATAATGTAGATGTGCACCTCTATTAAAAATTTGATCCAAAGGATTTTTGGGAGCTGGGGGGGGGGGTATTTTTTGTAAGCTTGTGGCTCACAGTTTTTCTAGTTCTTTTTAGATTCATTTATATGTAACAAGAAGGACCGTACACAACGGTGAAATATGTTTTACAAAGAATAAATTCAGTTATGTTTTAGAAAACATAAATTAACTTATTTTTAGGTTTTTATTATATAAAATTACCTCACACTTTATCGACATATTTGGAATTATATAGGAGTAAAAATTAGCGTGGGAAGTCAAATTCCTAATTGATGTTGTGTTGTAAACAGGAAAAAGCAAGCAAATTATTGATATTTGTTAAAAGACCATAATAAAAAGGGATCAAAAGATGGAATTATCTTATTACAAAGAGGAAAAATGTATGATAAACATGATATTGTCTGGATAAATATTAAATTTTATATTCTACAAAACAAGGAAATGAATAAAGTTGAAGTCAATGTCAAAATCACAATTCAAAAAGCAATGTAAACAGTTAACAGTTAGAAAATTGTCAGATTAAGTAAAACACATAAAAACTTAAACTAGAATTGAGGCCGGGTGTTCCGAAAGCGTCTAGCTAGCTACAACCACCACATGATCAATATGATATTGTCTGAATAAATATTAAATTTCATATTCTACAAAACAAGGAAATGAAATCAATCTCAAAAGCAAATTTAACAATTAGACAACTCAAATTCAGTAATACATTCGAAACTAACCAGATAATACTAGATAATTGAGACCGGGTGTGCCGAAAGTGTCTAGCAAACTATAGCTGCCACGTGATCAATATGATACTAATTGAATAATCTACAAAATAAGGAAATGAAGTGAAAAAAAACCCAAACATACTAGTCAATGTTTAGATAACAAAACAAAAAGCGAATTAAAAACTTAAATAGTGTCAAATTAAGAAGGCTACAGAGAGAGCCATAGAAAATACTTCACTATGAATTTTTATATTTTTTTGCATATGGTTAGATCATAATAACCTGTATCACATATCTACTGTGTTTCATTAGAAAGTTTGTGTTAAATAACCAAGTTTTACATTTTGTGGATTTAACAGGTTTTGTCTCCAACTGCAGAATCATGTGCGGAAATTTTGTGGAACAATTTTTAACAGGACTATCCCGAAAACGGGCCATTGATTTCACAAAACTGTGTAAGAAACAATGAAGATTCAAAGACTTTTTTTATGATATGCATCACCTCCAAGTACTATAGAGTACAATTTAGTGAAGGACATTGGATTAGTTTCAAATGTTAGAATTTTATTTGTGACTGTGCTGTTAACCTTTTTATTCAAATAACTGCACCAGTCAGCACTATAAGTTTGTGTTAAGTAACCGTGATTTACATTTTGTGGATTTAACATGTTCTGGCCAACTGCAGAATTATGTGCGGAAATTTTGTGGAAAAATCTTAACAAGAATATAAGTTTATGTAAAGATTCCGTTTGTTGTTTATTTCAGGGTGGGGTGGGGTGGTAGTTTGTGGGCGGGACACGTTTTATCGTGTGTTAACTAAATGGTGCGTTAACCAACATTGTAACTATTGGTAGGATGTATCATGGGCCGAGATAAATCTGTGAGACAAAATTTACACAGCATAATGTATATATTCAGTTCAGTCATAGCAGTATCAAAAATGGGAAATATTGATATTTAACACTTCATATTTGAAATATTTTTAAAGCAAGCTCCCCAAAATGCGCCTCGGTCATGTACTACACAAATGTATACATTTCGTTACGTCACAGGCGGCTTTATTTAAAACAATGACCATCATGCAGTCAGATATTTGAGATATATTTTTAGATTTACGACGAAGTGATTTATATGGTCTCAGAAAAGATGTTTTGAATGAAAACTTTATTGCTATACTATGAATATTTGCTCTAAAAACATTGCAGTTGCAAGATCATTCTGAACAATCTTGCCGATCAATATATCAACAAATTGAAGGGTGAAATAGTATCATTCCCTCATGGCAAGCAGGAAGACCTGTCATAAAATAGCAGTAGCTGATGACGATGTTGCCACATGGTACTTAATTTTCATTCAATTGCATAGTTATTAGGCCACCGTAGTAAGACTCGGCAATGTTAGAGACAGTGTGATGGTTCTTTTCTCTCGGTCAATGTTGCAAGTACGCGTAGTTACAATGTACGTGCCATATACCATTTTTTTGAATTTAATCACAAAATACATTTAAAAAATGGTATATGAGACAATATACCATTTTTTTGAATGTATTTTATGATTAAATTCAAAAAAATGGTATATGACATACGCTTTAATAGGTCATCTGGATTTATTTTTGGTTAAGTCAATGAACTCCAAACGTTTATAAGATCGTTATCCGAATCAAGTTCTTTCTGTTCCTCGCATTTGATTTTTTAACCAACATATGTTAAAAAATCGTGTGACCGCTGTCACATTTCGTAGAATAGAACCATACACATAAGTAAGTGTAGGGTCTGTTAATCTCGTCACGTGTCTGGCTTCGCCTTGTGTTACCAGCGTATATTTACGATACCTGGGTAGAAAATAAGCGCGATTAAAAATTGCGTCAAATAATGTCACAAAACAATTGATCAATGGATTTTACATATTTGTCCGAATTTATTTCTGAAACTATGACGCACTATTTTACGAAACTCAACTCAAAGCATCAATATTGATAGGAGATGCGACTGTAAAACTTGAGTTACTTAGTTGTTTTATTTGTTCATACAGGTGCATATACAAAGTTCGGTGTTCGATTTGGGCAAAGTTTTGCTTTACCTGTTTGACAATATTTATGATCACGGAATGATATGCTTGTATTTTGTTTGTATAATGCATACCAGAATGTACCATTTAACGTCAATTTGTTTTTCAACGGTTATAATAGGTTCCTATCTACGCCCCTGTGCGCATATCACTAAACTAAGTCTGCTTGTTAGTTTTTTCTGAGAGACATAACATATACCGTAAATCCCCGACTATAAGGCTACTCCGCTTATAAGACGGGGATGGGATTTTCTTGACATTTGGACAATTTGAAGTTATTCCACGCCTATAAGACGACCATAATTCTCAGTCAAGACCATACCTGTAACGGTATTTGAAGCTACCGATCGGACCGTAAATTTTCCACCAATTTTCGTCTGATGTTCCCTTGTTACTGGTATGTAAATCACAAAAAGTACATACTGACAGAGGATCCCGAATCACTGAATTTGTTTGTTATCTCTAGAAACACACGCCAGTGGTCTTTCCCCAAAACTAAGGGTCTAACTTTAAGTGAAGAAACGGTGTCAAGTATGTTTCATTTAAATCGAGGCGGTCAGCTAGTGAAGGGTTGAGACCCCTGAAAAATCTTTTGCAAGCGAAATAACAACTTAAACGTTTCTTACACTAGTATTCGTCCGTAGACAGTAGACGAAAGAAATGAGGAAGTGGAAAATGTGTACTAAGAAACAGCCGACAGAAACAACAAAAATACGACACAATACAAGTACATGATAGGAAAAGCCAAAACGAAGCTAGAGGATAAAAGGAAAGAGTCATTGAAAATCACGTACCTTGCGACAACCGACACAACCAATAACACGGAACACACAACAAGAAAATAGTAGAAACCCCAAATTAGACAGTAGACGAAAAAACAACAGAATCAATACTTAAATGCGATCAAAATGACCAAGAATATGCTAAACAACACAAGTAAAAAATAACATGTACTTGGAAACAAACAACACAAATGAGCAATTCAAAACATGTCCATAGGGACAGCCAACACAAGCAATAATATGCTAAACAACACAAGTAAAAAGTAGAAAAAAACAACGAAAAAATGTACTTAGAAACACAATCAACATAACCAAGAATATAACGTCACAATAAAAAGTAAATGACTTAAAATGAAAACAGGACAAAAAACAACACAATGGGTTATTAAAACATAGGTGACAGTAACACAACCAATAAATATGCTGCACAATACTAATAAATAGAAGAAAACCGAAGAAGATAAAAGAAAAATGCGAACTTAAAACAACCGACACAACCAAAAATATAACGCTACAATAAAAAGTAAATGACTTAAACTAAAAACAGGTCAATAGACAACACCATGGGTTATTGAAAAACATAGACGACAGCCAACACAACCAATAAATATGCTGCACAATACTAATAAATGGAAGAAAAACCGAAGAAGATAAAAGAAAAACGCGAACTTAGAAACGACCGACATAACAAAGAATACGACGCGACAATACAAGTTAATGAATTGAACAGTAAAATGGACAATAGGCAACACCATGGGTTATTGAAAAACATGTTCATAGCGACAGCCAACAGAACCAATAAATATGCTTCACAATAGAAGTAAATGAAAAAACCGAAAAAGAAAAACGCAATCTTTGAAACGACCAACACAACTGAGAATATGACGCCACAGTACAAGTTAATGAATTTAACAGTAAAATGGACAATAGATAACAAATTGGGTTTTTGAAAAAATGTACTTTTCGATAGCCAACACAACTGAGAGCGAGAAACACAATACAAGTACATGTCAGACAATAGCAAAGAAATGAGTGATTGAAAAACGGTGTATTTGGCGACAGCACAACGCAATCAAAAACACGACATATGCCACAGGTAAATGATAGAAACAGTCCAAGACGAAAAAAACCAGTATTAAGCATTTCATTTACTTTGCGATAACCAACACTACCCATTACACGGAACAAACTAAAAGTAAGTCATAACCAGAAGATGAAAAAAATGAGTGATTGAAAAAGTCTTGTCCTTTGCAACAGCCAACAAAACCAAGAACATTGATCGCAAGACAAGTTTGACACAAAACGTAAAAACAATTGAAGTTTAGAAGTAAAGTGACTTAACTTTTAAATTTTACAAAACTACTTACCACAATGGAATGCATTATAGCCCGATTTAGCACATGTATGTGTCTTCCTCACAATGGATTCATTATTGAAATGAACCAACAAGCTTTTTATTCAACATTGTTAACCAAAGTAATTTTAGCATTATTATTCATAAAAATATATACTATCCAAAAACAGCGCGATACCGAGTCATGTTGTGATGGCGGGTACATGGTGTGCTGTCTCAGCCAATTACGTGTCAGTTTACAAAACATGGCGCGCCGTCTCAGCCAATTACGAAGAGGATAACAGAATGATGTCGCATCCCACCTTGCCGTCAATCATAAAGACTGATCATTTAATTAGCTCTTATAGTATCAAATTATCCAGGTATCTATGAATGAACTGACAAACGTGTCTTTTAAATTTATTATATACGTGTGAGTTTGAAACTTCCTATATATCAACCTTATGGTATATCATTCTTTGTTTCTATATATATATTTGCCATCATGAGTGCGATCTTTACCTTAGAAGAGAAATTCACCAGTAAGGTATAAGATATTGAACTACCTGAGGATTAAATTAATGGATGATGAAATAATAAAGAAGAGAAGAATTAGATATAAACTCAACTCCATAATTAACAACAGATCGTAACGAGAAAGAAATAATTTAATTAATGGCAACTACCAATATGCAAAAAAAAACCATAAGTCCATTTTACCTTATTAGTCCAACATGCCTTAAAGTCCACCTCTATATAAGGACCACCTGCTTATAAAGACCAATAAAATTGTATCCAATTGCTCTTTATTCATATTATTTGAATTTGTACATAAAAGTCACCTGCCCATAAAGTCCACTTTTACTGACTCCCTTGGGTGTCATTTATAGACAGGTTTGACTGTATATCCACCATCTCGTGTTAAGAGGCTTCAGTTGCCTAGTGGTCTACAACATCGTGCCTGTTGATAGATCACAGTGCCCCAACACTGCTTGTTAGGTTCGAATCCCATTTGTCAGATCGTAATGTTAGACAGTTTGTCATAGACTTTCATTCACCATCCCTCAATAAAATTGAAATGATCTTTATTGGGACACTAAACACCATTTATCACCTACATACTACCTTGAGTTGAACAAAATTGGTATCAGATCTTTGTAACCTACCTAAATTCTATGGTAAATCGATGACAAAATTAGTTTTACAGAAATATCAAGATTACTTCATTATGAAGTTTTTCCGTCCCAATGAAATTTATTTTTTGGAGGGTACAAATTAAAATGAGTAAAAATACACGTAATAACACACATGGATTCGCTATAATAGCAGCGGAAAATATAAAACTGAAACAGCCATGTTTTCCTTGTACGAAACGTATTTGACGTCCCACAGTTCATGTTCTTTTTTATCACATTCGATAAGTTTGATGTCTCTGCGTGGAGGATTGTCCTGGATATATTTGACGTCCCATAATTCCACGTTCCTTTCACACAATTTTGATTACACACGTGGACGATGTAGCTAGCTAAACAGGAGGTGCTTACCCTGCCGGTGCACCCGGTCACGCTTCCTTGGTGAAAGTTCACATCACGTGTCTAACCTAACTTGTCAGTTCTAAAGTTTTTACTTTGCTTCTCGATTGTGATTCGGACATGGATAAATATTTCTAGGATTCAATCTGTTTCTTTCAAAAACGTAGCTTTAAATAATTTCAACATTTCAGCTACATTATTTTGTATTCATTTTGAAAGCATTTAAGTCAATGTCAGCTGATTATACTGTATTTCACCAGTTTTAATTTTACAGCACTAGACGGCTGTTTTTGGAATACAATTTCTTATCAGTAGTGCTTGGACCAAAATTATGAAACCAGAATTGTTTCTAAGTTGTTGAAAAAATACCCAAAGGACCAAAAAATATTTTACCAAATTTAGCTAAAAAAATACTTTGCATGAGGGAGTATACCTTAGTTTTTGAGGAATTTCAAATTTTAACCAGCAGCATATTAGACAATAGTATACTTGTATTTCTGAAAATACACAATTATGCCGAGTGTGTGATATCCTTGGGCACTAGCCAAAAAATGTGATATGACAAACGTGATCTGAGTAAAACGAAGCAATAACTGTTTGTTAAAAATAGTTTGGTCCTTTTGATGTTTTTATCAATGCCTTGAATAAAAAGTTTGGTTTCATAATTTTGGTACAAGCAATTCTGGTGAGGAATTGACGAATCACGGCCACAATGTTCCGACAAAGGCCCGGCATGCTTGAATTACAAACAAAAAGAATGAAAACTGGGCCTGAATTCTGCCATTTATTGATGTCACTGACACAAGTACGTCATTAGTTGCAGTGACGCTGCTTGGGTATCATGATGGCGGCCAGTGTCGGAACATTGTGGGCGTGGCCGAAGATACGTCAATTGTATTCCGAAACGGCCGCCTAGTGCAGTAAAATTAACACTGGTATAAAATGTAATTTATAATTATTTGTAGAGTACTGGATATATGTATTGTACACAAATGACTTCTAGACTAGATCAAGGAAGAGGAAGAATTGATTAAAAGTTCGCCGACTTAAGTAATGAAAGGATGCGCATGTTTACGGATACTATTTTTATGCCATTCTTCTCATGTATTCTTTCTATCACTGTCTGATAAAAGATTTAATCAGTTTTAAAGAAATCTGTAACAAACGGAAATAATGGAAATCGTTGATATAGAATGTAAAAATACATAATGACCTTTTCTTGATAAATAGGTATGTTCAACATAAATAATACGATGAAATGGAAAATGGAAAGAAACATTGTGTCGACGCTCTATATTTTCTGAGTGAACAAAACTGGTTGTATTGTAATAATATATAAATAGAAATAAATCGTGATAAAAACCTTAAATAATATAAAAACAAACCAAAAACAAAGAATGTTTCAAGTTTATCCTAAAAGAATAAATAATAGCATGTCCAAAGTAATGCACTTTTTTGATATGTTGCATAATGTTATTTAACAGGCTGATGCGTTTCTTTTATTCGTCTGAAGCAAATTCATGTACAGTAAAACCTCGTTATAATGCCCCTTGATAACTTTGCCACCTCGCTTATCGCCACACTATTTTGAAGTCCCAAAATCAATTTTGTTTATGTTTTTCTTTATCCACCTCCCCCGATTTATCGCCAAACCCCTTTATAACGCCAAAATTTGACTGAACAAATGGTGGCGATGAATCGAGGTTTTACTGTATATCCTTGGTAAATCTGAGGTGAAAACTTTTATCAAATCATTTAATTTCACATACAGAGATGTAGTATTGTTGACGTTTTCCCCCGTGAGATATTTTCCCAGGATAATATTTTCATGTGAGATTTTTTTCCATGGACAATATTTTATATGTAAATATTATCCATGAATAAAATAATATTTTACGGAATAAGTCACGGCATTTATTCCGCCGGATAGATTTTACCATGAAATTATATCCTCCCAGGCATATTTTCACCCGGGTAAAATTGTCGATTACAGCAATACAGTATTGTTGACGTTCTATCTCTTAATAATAACCACTGCGGTTGGAAGAGTGCTCGCTCCGTATGCGGGAGGTCGTGGGTTCGATCCTCGACCGGGTCTGACCCAAGACTTAAAATGGGTAGTGACTGTTCTTTCGCCAAGCAATCGGCATCACAAAATGAAAGTCACGGTTCTTTCGGATAGGAACTTAAAATAAACGATGTCCCGTGTCAAGGTGTATAATGCCATCAGCGCAACGCACAGACAAAATTTCTGCACCTTCGCCTATAGCTAGTGATGTCTCGATATAAGTGTAATATTCTTGACTGGGACGTTAAACACCATTACTCAACTCAACTCTTAATAATGAGTGTTACAGATAAAGTTTCCCAGAGTAAAAGACAGCGATTAAAATGATCATTCCCAATCCTCCCACTTTTAATCCTTTGATTGGAGACCGTGAATGTCATCTGGTCTAGTGAAATTGACGGATCGCTAGCCACGCCCACAATGTTCCGACAAAGGCCGCCACCACGGTACCAAAGCAGCGTCGGGGCAACCTATGACATACTAGTGTCAGTGACGTCATTAAACGGCGCAATTTAGGCCGAGTTTTCATTCTTTTTGCGTGTATTTCAAGCACGCCAGTCCTTTGTCGGAACATTGTGGGCGTGGCCAGCGATATGTCAATTTAAATGAAAGATACGACTGATTCTTCGAGTTCAGCGTCATATTTTCATACTTAGACTTATGCATCATTTATGACTCCCACTAACGAAAGGTTACATTTGAAACTTTATGACAAACGTGATAACTTTAATGCTTTTTGTTTTCAACTTTCCTTTTCTATGCAGCAATATACCTTCTTCTCTTGCCTTTAGTGCATTTATTTCACGATTACAACGCTATGTTAGAACTAGTTTCAGTAACTTTGAACAAAGGAGCATGGTGTTTACAAATAAATTGTTAAACCAGGGATATCACAAACCTAGGGTTATACAAGCTATGGAAAAGTTTATGGGCGTCATTACCAAATTGTTGCATGATGCCCTTGTCAATTTATTCTCCCTTATGCAAAGTATTTTCTTAGTTGCATTTGGTAAAATATATTCGACTCCTTTGAATATCTTTTCAACATCTTGAACACAATTTTGGTTTCATAATTATAGTACAAGCACTACTGATAAGGAATGTATTCCAAAACGACGGTCTAGTGCAGTCCGAATCACAATCCAGAAGCAAACCACAAACTTGGGAACTGACAAGTCAGGTTAGACACGTGGATTTCTATCAGGGAAGTGAGTCTGGATAATCCAGAAGGGTAAGCGCATCCTGATTAGCTAGCTATACCCTCCACGTGTGTAAAACCATGAGACGTCAGATATATCCAGGGCAATCAAGGACACAGAGACATCAAACTTATCAACAATACTGTGATGACGACCATAAAACTTTTTTGAGAACCTTGATGCGCTTGCAATATCCATTTGTCAACAATTTATAATATGTATAATATCTGATAAAATTGTTGTTACTTTATAATCTGATTATCAAAGATAAGTGCTCAATGATAAAAATAAGAAATGATGTGCTAAGCCCCAGTCAAAATATTTCACTTATATCGAGGCAGTATAATGAAATGGGGAAAAATAAGGACTAGATTTATTGGCTTAAAACGCAACAAAAACAATCATATATATTTATTTATATTTATTGGCGTAATCTGGCCACGACGAAAATGAAGGAGCCGAGACTCCAAATGAGTCTGTAATTGGCATCCTTAAAAAATAAAAATGTTGTACCCTGGTATCAGTTGTACAGCATAAAATGTATGATTTTCCAATTTATATTAAATAAATAGGCTGGTAGCGCAAAAATATGCCATTCAAAGTCCTTACAATGAACTTAAAATCAGTAATTAGTTTCTCTTGTATTCCACCGTGACGCCATATGGACCAATCTTCAAAAGCAGGTTTCCATGTACAAGTATCCTGAAATAAAAAGAACAAACAACAGCAGTAACTGATACAATGAAAAGAGGAGGGAAGGGTGGGTAAAAATCTTTATAAAACTGCAAACTCACGGAGATAGCACAGTACTTGGGTGCTAGCAGAGTTGGCCGAAACTCAGGACAAGGACACAAGCGGTACTGTCAAATCACGGCGATATATAACACCGTGCTTTATACGGGTATGTGACATAAGAGTTGACCTAAACTCAGGACAAGAACACACGCGGTACTGCCAAATCACGGCGATATATAACGCCGTGCTTTATAAGGGTGCGTGACATAAGAGCTGACCTAAACTCAGGACAAGGACACACGCGGTACTGCCAAATCACGGCGATATATAACACCGTGCTTTATACAGGTGCGTGACATAAGAGTTGACCTAAACTCAGGACAAGAACACACGCGGTACTGCCAAATCACGGCGATATATAACACCGTGCTTTATACAGGTGCGTGACATAAGAGTTGACCTAAACTCAGGACAAGAACACACGCGGTACTGCCAAATCACGGCGATATATAACACCGTGCTTTATAAGGGTGCGTGACATAAGAGCTGACCTAAACTCAGGACAAGAACACACGCGGTACTACCAAATCACGGCGATATATAACACCGTGCTTTATAAGGGTGCGTGACATAAGAGCTGACCTAAACTAGGACAAGGACATGAGAGGTCGATTAAAGGAGCACCCTACTTAAATAAACGGATTTAATATATAACATTCAATCAGCCCCAGTCAAAATATTTCACTGATATCGAGGCTGTATAATGAAATGGGAGAAAAAAAGACTTAATTTATTGGCTTAAGGGTAATATAAGTAGGAAGATTCAAGTGAAAACCATTTGGTTGAAATCATAAAAGAGGGGTATAATTATGAAATTACCTACACAAGTGTGAAGATTTATAAATAAAAATAAAGTAGGAATTGATAATTTAAGAGTTTATGAAATTTTTGTTGCATTTTTTAAAGAAAATTGTGCAAAAATACACGTGTTGGGAAAAAAGCTTACACCTTGTATAACGAATTAATTTTTAAAAATGAAAAGATATTAAGATAGTCAACGTTATAGAGCAGTTCAAAGAAACACGAGGTTTTTTGAAAATTCGACAATTTACGGTTGAGATTATCTACGATTTATTTTCCCTTTATTTCAAAAGTTAAATTAAACAAATATCAAAAAGATGTTGGATTTGATTGGTCAATTTTACAACAAAGAGTGTGTGTCCAATAACTTTATTGACATGTCTCAGCTCAACCTTCACAATTCACAGTTAATTAATTGGCTATGAGATTAAGATCATCATCCTATTTAAAAGAGTGAAATTATGTAAGGGGTGTAAAAGTAGTATTCTGTTTAAATCTTTAAATAATCCTATGTGTTTGTAGATGAATTATAATCCTATAACAGTATCAGCTTGCTTAGGGGGAGTTGAGTTATGGTGTTTAACGTCCCAGTCAAAAATATTTCACTTATATTGAGACGTCGCTATAGGCGAAGGTGCAGAAATTTTGCCTGTGCGTTGCGCTGATGGCATTATACAGCAGGGTTCTTTAGCGTGCCAAGCCCACCGTGACACGGGACCTCGTTTATTTTAAGTTCCCATCCGAAAGAACCGTGACTTTTATTTCGTAATGCCGAGTGCTTGGCGAAAGAACAGTCACTACCCACTTTCAAGTCTTGGGTCAGACGACTCGGCCGGGGTTCGAACCCACGACCTCCCACTTACGGAGCGAGCACTCTACCAACTGAACTACCGCAGTGGTTTTTAGCTTGCTTAGGGGAACGGAAATTCAATTAAATAACTTTTCATACAAAACAAGAAAATATCTGGTTTAGGGGTATGGCTCTCTTAACTGTTTAAAAGTTAGATACCAGCCCCAACCCGTCCCCACTATCCCTGTGAACTGATGCCATGGGTATATTTTTAGTATCATACTTTTCAACTTTGCAAACAGAACCAGAAAATATATAGTTTTGGAGTGGGGATCTCAACCGTTTAAAAGTTAGCAAACAGCCATCCGCCTACAGCTTTACTCTGAATTGACCCCATTGGGTTTTTTCTTTAGTATCACTCTATTCATCCTTTCATATGGAACCAGGAAATATATTGTTTAAGGGTGGGGATCTCAAACGTTTAAAAGCTAGCATTCAGTTCCGCCCGTCCCAACCCTCACCATGAAATGACTCAATTGATTTAACAATTTTAACAGTTAGCACACTGCCCGGCACGTCCCCACCCTCACTCTGAAATGACCCCATGGGAATTTCTTAAGTATCACCTTATTCATATTTTCATATTGAACCAGAAAAAATATAGTTTGGGAGTGGGATCTCAACCGTTTAAAAGCTAGCACCAGTCCTGCCCGTCCCCACCTTCACTCTGAAATGATCCCACGGGAATGTCTTTAGTATCACTCTATTTTTTTATATGGAACCAGAAATATATAGTTTGGGGGTAGAGATCTTAACCGTTTAAAAGTTAGCACATTGCCCCACCCATTCTCACCCCTCCCTGATACCCACAAGAAAATCTTTTGATAGGGACTTGTGCATCTCGAGATGCTGATCATGAATATATATGGTTTTATTTAAGAAATAAAGACATTGTATTGTAGGTTATTGTGGTATAACTAAGAATGGTCTTTTGCAAATTGAATGAAATGCGAAGCATTTTATGATGAATTTGCGAAAGGCCATTCTTAGTTATACCAAGATAACTTACAATACAATTGTCTTTATATCTTATATTTTCAATATTTCTTATTGTAGCTTTAACAAACATATACAATGTATATTTCAATGGTACTCCACTGTGTTAATGGCGGATGGAAATGCCAAATACTGTCAACGGAAAAAATAGTACAGACTTTTCCTTCTTTACGATTTTTTATTGAATAATTACAAATTGGTTTACATTCTCATGTTAAAAATGAACGTGCAATTTGAAAACGTAGACTTTGTTAGTATACCTGACTAAAGTTATTGGACGTAATGTAAATATCTTTGGGTTTCCTGTTTTTAACGTTACACGCAACGTCAAAATGGGGATATAGAAACCTGTTGACACACAGATTGTCAACAAAGCCGGAACTACTTTCTATTGTTCTTATCGGCTGATAACATATAATGACAATTAAAGTTTTATCGAAGTTGTAATAATGAAATTGTAAATATAGTACAAAATAAAGTATCAATGGCAAAATTGATGATTGTTGTTTTTAAGACCCCACCCTCCTGTCCCTTTCCTAGTAACCCCCTTGGGATTTAACTACCCCAAAACAATAGATCTATAGTACAGGGACCTACCCTGAAAATTTGAATGAGATTAATCGATGCGTCTAAGAGAAACTTAGTGACAAAAAAGTGATCAGGAGATAAATAATAATAATAATAATAACAATAATAATAAAATAATAGTGGAGAACCGGAAACCGAAGAAAGCAATAAGTCTTCCAACTAGTATACTAGGAGGATGACTTAATAATACCTGTTGAGTTCTAAATAAAAAATCATTACCAAATGATAAATGTACATCAAAAGATCCTCATTTTCCTCAACTAGAAGTTTTTGTACAAATATAATCATAGCATTAATTAAGTACAGCAGGGGATGTGGCTGGTGCGGTATTAATGTTACTGCTATACATATACAAAAACTACAATTCTTGATCTACAACATTTCATGACATATTAGGATTTTTATTTTTCTTCAGTCGGAACTGAATATCATGATTTAACCAAACAGTCCCATTAGTTCTTTAATTCCTAATCTATGCATGTATTTAAAAATACCGGCAACACATTCCGGATGAGCTGACGTATACAGTCAAACCTGCCTTAAATGCCACTTCTATATAAGGGCCACCTGCCTATAAAGGCCAGTAGAATTGTATCCCAATTGTTCTTTATTCATATTATTTGAACCTGTATATAAAGGCTACCTGTCCACAAAGGCCACTTTTACTGGTTCCCTTGGTTAGCCTTTATAGACAGGTTTGACTGTATATAGATGAAAAACATTAAAAAGGCATCAGTCCATTTTTGGATGTTGCTGATTTTAACTGGTTGAGATTTGGGAGTTATAATCAGTTTACCATCTTAAAGAGATATTATTAGTACAATCATTTGGATGAGATGGTTTTGATATAAGTGTACCTAGGTCAATATAGGTATTGCTGATAATTTTCAGTTTAATACTATTACCAATATTATAACCCAAATCATAGATACTCACAATTTAAATTATTGACGTCATTATTATTATTAGTATGAAAAGTGTTATCAAAAATATTACTCGAATTATTAGCAAGCTGTATTGAAATTACAGGTTGAAAATGTTGTTGCAAAATTTATATTTTGCAGAATTGCAAAATTTATATTTTGCAGAATGGCCTAGGTGACCCTTTATTTAAGTCGTCCATGTTGACAGGTAGTTGAAGTGGCGCGGGATTCACAGGGGGTGGTAAAACTAGTTCATCATTTTGCAGTGGAGCCGCAGGCTTGGGAATATTGGCAGGTGATTCCGCATTCCGACGTAGTCTTGCATTTCTTCCCACCGGGGCTGGTCTGACCCGGACTTGGCGCGCTCCAACTCGTGAATATCTCTAGAAACTGAAAACTTACGGAGATAACACCGTGCTTTATACAGAAGCATGCCACAAGAGCTGACCTAAACTCAGGACAAGGACATGAGAGGTCCATTTAAGGAGCACCTTACTTAGATAAACGGATTTAATATATAACATTAAATCTCATTGACGTTTCATTTAGCCGTTATTTCCTTCAAAATGAAACACATATCATGTAGTGTCAAGAGCATTAAGAGGCAAGAGACGTCAATTACAACTGAGTAATGTCCCACATCATACCATGATACCAAGACGTCATAAAGGGTATAGTACTGTAATATAATACTTAACATATACAGGTCAAAAAGTATCGTCGCCCTACATTTTCACACCCTCGTATAGAATCTAAAATAATTTGTTTTTCTGCAGTAGGTGTTACAATTTAAGATGAACATTATAATAAGATACTAAATTACCGATGCACAACATTTTATTCCACTTCTTGACTAAAAATATCATGATGTCAAGTTATTTTGTAAATTTGAACTTTTTAAATGTCAATTAAAATATATAAAATGAAACTACTAGTATGTTCTTCAAACAATTAAACGCTTAAAATCAAATATTTCTCAATTTAAAGATAAATATGTTAGAAAAAGTTAATCTATGATGCAAATTTTATAAAAATGTGGGGTTGAAGTTTGATTTTCAAATAAAATGGGCAACTGCAAAAGCTCGTCCTTAGCCAAATTATAAGATGAATTTGGATATTATATGGTAAAATTGGATAAGATCAGAGTTATTATGTTTTTTAAATACTTTATAACATGATAAATGAATTTGCTCCGTGTGTTTTTTCTCTCGTGTATTTTTGGTTGATTTTCTTTTTCTAATTTTGGTTGCTCCTTTATAGATTTATTCGTCAAAGTTGACACCAAATTTGATACAAACTCAAAAATATATCCGTTCTAGAATGGGCTGTTCATTTTCCGGACATGAATCCCAAAGAAAAAATCTGTGGAATAATTTAAGGAATGAAGTAGCTAAGGATAATCCTAGATCAAATTCGACTCTTTGGAAGTCCATGCAAAGTCACTAGTATAAGATAACAAAAGAAAAGTGCAAAGAACTCTTTGAGAGTATGCCAAGACGAATAAAGGCTGTCATGACAGCAACATAAGTATCCACTAAATATGAGCTCTCAGTTATGTATTTTTTAATGTAAAGAAGCAGTTTTTATTCATAAAATAAGTCATGTTAACGCTTAAGTTCTTCTTAAATACAGAAACAAGGGAGTGATGAGTGATGTTTCTTTTTGGAAATTTAGGGTTGACATTACTTTTTGAACAGACCTGTATATATATTATTACTAAACCTGTTATCATTTTGGAGCACTAGACGGTCGTTTGGAACAAAATTCCTCATCAGTAATGTTCGGCCCAAAAGTTGATAAATTCCAAGTCAATTTCTAAGACGTTAAATTACATATTATACCAGTTTTAATTTTACAGTTAAGTTACACATTACACCAGTTTTAATTTTACAGCACTAGACGGCCGTTTCGGAATACAATTCCTCATCAGTAGTGCTTGGACCAAAATTAGAAACCAAAAGTATTTTGAAGATGTTGAAAAACTACCCAAAGGACCAAAATATATTTTTACCAAATAAGCTAAGATAATACTTTGCATGAGGGAGTATACCTTAGTTTTTGAGAAATTTAATGAGAAAATAAAAAGAACCAAATTGTATCTTACAAAATTCACTTAAGGTGACGGTTTGAATGATAAAGCATATCTTAGTTTTTTAAAGAAAATTCAAAAATCGGATAATTGCTAATCCAGCAATATTTAAATAATCAGAGTAATAAACTGTGGAACCCATTAATATAAACTAAACACGTGAAGTTCCTCCATGCAAATGTGGCCATGTGCTCCGAAAAAAACCACTTTCTGTTAGACTTATTACAATTGTGTGCAGTAAAAATAACATGCAAAATATAAGACCTTAAATATATCTAAATTAATTTGGATACAGAGATATCCTTTTCAATTTAAAATTTCATTTTTCAATATTCAACCACTGACATTTTATCGAACCCATAACTTTAAAGTGTGCTACAACGCACTACTCTTATCAACTAAATTTCAACTAAATAGCATTTTATACCAGTTTAATTTTACACCACTGGACTCAGTTCATCTTCACTAATGCTTGGATTGAAATTGTGAAATTAAAAATTTACCAAGATGTTTAAAAGATACCTAAAAGACCAAAACATTTTTTATCAAATTTAGCTAAGAAAATACTTTGCATGAGGGAGTATATCTTAGCTTTAGAGGAATTTTAGATTTAAACTAGCAACAAGTTTAAACTTTATACAATAGTTTATTCTGGACAAAACCCAGAAAACTATCTAAATATTTAGTGAGTATGTTTTACAAAAAGACGAAAGGCAGTAATGAAAAAAACACTAACCTGTAAATATTACCAACCAATCTATGTATATATAAATATATTGATAAATATATAAATTTGATGTCCACAGAATGAATAGTGACTTTATAGGCCCATTGGGCCAGGTGTGATATACTGTATTATTGTTTACGACACTTGTATTAGATGCTATGCACAAGTCACTTTAATAAAAAAAACTTACTTACTTACTTATTCTGACAATAATTACAAATATTGGACACCGAGTTTTTTATATCCTCCTGGAATAACCCACCAGCAGAGACTACCGGCTCAGTAATACAGGTGTTTTACGTTTTTTAAGTAGTCGTGTATATACAATTAGATGAAAACTCAACATAAAAAAAACAAACAGAGAGAGGAACCAAATCAAACCTTATCAAATAAAACGACAGTAAAATAAACATGCCATAAACCGAAAACATAAAAAAGGACACAAACCAATGCAAATGAATAAAAAACCACAAGAAAATTTGTCTGTTATGAGACAGTTAATCAATTACATAAAAAACAAAAATACTAATCCATGTCCGAATCACAATCCAGAAGCAAAGTAAAAACTTTGGAACTGACTGACAGGTTAGACACGTGAACTTTGGGAAGTGAACCCGGTGCTCTGGAGGGGAAAGCGCCTTCTGTTAAGCTAGCAACACCCGCCACGCTCGAATCAAAATTGTGCGAAAGGAACATCGGACTAAGAGACGTCAAATATATCAAGGGCAATACTGTTATAATAATATTATTGCTGGTATATGTTATAATAAGTATATAAACCGGCCTCACTTTAGCTGGCAAAAATTTACGTAATTTACTAAATGTGCCAGTTTTTACATTGATTTTTGGATTGTGATTTGAACAGGGAGTGATATGTTTGTTTAAGATAATTACTTTGAAATTTGATATAAAACAAGAAACTTGTTTAATTACGTAATTAAAGTAGAAGAATATAGAAAATCTATTTTCAAGACAGTTTTTCAAAGTTCACCTATGTGGTCATCGGGTAACATTGTCTTTTATTAGGAACGGATAGGAACCATTTAGGTTCCGAGAAGTGCAATGTATCAAACAATGTCATTTAAGATAATTTACCGAGGAATACATCTCAAACGGTTATATAGTCAGAAGTTCGTAGGTGGATAGATTATGTTACAGTCAAGACAATACTGTTAATTACAGGTAGATTTTCTGATTTTGGAAGTTTTTAAATCAATGTCAGATAGTTCAACTTTTTTTTGGCTTCTTAATTTTGGACTTTATTTACCTGAATACCACTTAGAAAATTCATTTTTAATCCAATCCTTAAAATGTTTGTTTATTGTCTGGTCTAAGGGTTGGAGTTCGTCCGTACATCCAGCATATAAAAAAGGGAACAACTCAAACAGCAATAGAATAGATCGGATCGCGAAAATATAATTTTGCTTTCAGTTTTCGCGCGAAATGTCTGATTTCATCAATCGCGATATTTTCAACCTGCAAATATATCCCAATTACAGCATTCGTTTTGGAAAAGTAAATAGAATTATACTAAACGATGGCTAAAACATCAGGTAAAAGTGAGGTCAATGGTGACAATCAAAGTCAAGTACATGTGTATTATTATTGCTAAGTACAATCGCGAAATATGCGAATATATGTAATTAAGAGTAGGGAAATGGAAACACCCCGCTAATCTTTCCTGTTGAACTTTCTGACTCTACAGCTCATCAAGACTTCCACGATATCAAGCTAATTATTGAAAAGACCTGAGGTAAATCGTAAAATTTTCTAAATTGTGATCGTTTCCGAGTTTCTTTTCTTTTATTTACAGGTTCTCTGAGGTCGAGTGATCTAAAGCCTTGGTTCGAATCCTAGTCGAGGCAGATCTTAAGAGTTGAAAAGCTTACTTAATTTCCTTCAGCAACCCTGAATTGACTGCATCGATACTAGCAAATCGAAATATAGTCGAATTAGTTCCCATTTCTGCCCTTAAAAAACATTTCTTTAAAAAAATATTTTTCTTCCTTTACACGCAGTAGTTATGGTTTTTGTATACATTGCATCTAGCAGTATATCTATGAATTCAGATGCAGTTGTTGATGGAATTATGAAATGGTAAATAGATTTGAGAGTTTTCTAATAATTTACAATAGAATGACGAATCAGATTTATTAATTAATTGGGGATATTTCAAATCAAGTCATTTCAAGGTCCTTTAAATGGCGGCCCTCAAAATGTTGATAATTATCATGTCTATGTGACAAAAAATTACCTGGATATATTTGAAGTCCCATAGTTTCACGTTTCTGTCATTTTGAATTTTGGCGTATGTAGCTAGTTTAACAGCAGGTGCTAAACCTTCTAGAACAACCGGTTTCACGTCCCTGATGGGAGTTCACATCTTTAACTACTAAGATGGGACGGATTTTATTTATAGGGGGTGATTGGTATTACATCATGGCTAAATTGGGTCTTATATTTACCAGAGAATGCGAACTACTTTGATGCTTTTTTTTTAAAATGGAGAGTTTACCTATTGTCTGCAAATGTAATTGACAAAATTGTATATGACTGTTAAGTATCGATATTTTGAAACTTGATATAAGAGTCTAAGATTCTATATATCACATAACTCAAAATACCGAGGCATAATGACATGTACATATTATTTGATGCCATATAGAAACAGACGATTTCTATCTGGGTCAGACAAATCACCTCCAAATTAACTGCGCAAGTAAGAATATAGTTCTATTTATTTATAGTAAAGTAAATTAATCACCTAGAAAAAATGACATAATCAGTATGTAGTTTAAATCATAATATTTTTCCGAATGCATCAAAATTATTTTTCAAAGAATCGGAAAGTCTTCAAAAGTCTAAAAATAAACAACAGACTGACACAGTTTTCATATGACGTCATTAGGCACGACCATTACGTAAATCAGAAGCGTGATCTAACTGATTACGTCAAAATCAAGTGATATGACATAGGTACCTGTGTAATACGAAAAATATTACACCGTTTTATTCTATCAATAAACAGGAGGGTTATGTGATATTTCCATCTATGTGTATGGCAAATTAGCGAACATATATATTGTATAAATGTTAAAAATTCTTGAAATTACTGTCACTAACCACTTTCAAGTCTTGGGTCAGGCCGGCCGGGAATCGAACCCACGACCTCCCACTTACGGAGCCAGCACTCTACCAACTGAGCTACCGCAGTGGTGCCGTGTACTGTAGGAGTGTAGGTAGGGGTGTGGGTAGGTACGTAGGTAGTATGCTGGTTGGACATACCGATTGGTGTCTACCAGGCCTCCGTTTCCGTGTTAAACTTAATTTGCCAGTTTTCAAAGTTTTTACTTTGATTGTTGGATTCTGATTTAAAAATGGACTGATGTTTTGTTTTTGATTTGGCTAACTTTTTACATAGTAAGCATATTCAGTTTTTGTCGTACAGATTGATTACAATAGCAATTACCATCTGATGTTTACGAGAAAGCCACCTTCAATTTGATATAGAAGGTAACATTTCAGGCTGATGAGCAGACAGTTTTACATAGACAAAACACTAAAGCCATTCATCATATTTGGTATGACTACATTGTCTTATTTTACATTTCATTAAGGGGAAAAAACCTCATCATGGTCTGTCACCGTAAGCTTTTTTAGTATTGGTAATTTAGAGTTATAAAGTTCAACTTTTTTCCGTTAATGAGCAGGTATAGTTTGGCGGTAAAGGAGGCTTTTTATAGACAGGAAGTACATGTCAGACATGTATAATTTTAGTCCAAACGTGGCATGTAGAAATGAATTTTCATTTGCATGTCAGTTTCCCATTTTAATAAATTGTTCATGTCTATCTGTCGTGAGTTACTTCTGAATTTTTATAAAATATTGCATAAAATAAGAAGCACATTAATTTATAAAAATTCAGAGTAGCACATGGTACATCTAAAAAAGTCGGAATCTCTCTCACCACGAATCTGTCCGTATACTATTGTCATATACCATTTTGGAATGTATTTTATGAGTAAATTCAAAAAATGGTATATGACACTATTAATATACAAACATCGTGGAATTGATTCTACGAGTAAGTCAGTAGATCTGTTAGTCTGTAGATGAATCAAAAACAAAAATACCAGTGACGGATTCAGCGGGGGCGTAGGGGACGTACGCCCCCCTTTATGTAGCTAATAATACATTTTTTTCATACTATGATACAGGCATTTTGAATGAAAGATTTTTTCCTCTTTGATGCAGCTCAGATTGCACCAGAATGCAGGATCTTTGCGCCATATTTCAAAAATTTTCGGGGGAGCATGCCCCCGGACCCCCTAGAAAGTTCGAGCCTTCGGCTCTAACATTATACGCCCCCCTTTCTAAAATTCTGGATCCGCCTCTGAATACCAATCCATGTCAAAATCACACTTCCAAAACAGTAAAATCTGTAAGTGGCAACCCTCCGTTATCAGGTCTTTTTTTAGTAGCCGTATCACTACGAGTCGCGCTTCCCATCCGAAAGAACCGTGGCTTTAATTTCGTAATGCCGAGTGCTTCGCGAAAGAGCAGTCACCACCCAGGTTCAAGTCTTGGATTAGACCCGGTGGGGGTTCGAAGCAACAAACTCCAACTTACGGACCGAGCACTCTACTAACTGAGCTACCGCAGTGGTTGGGGATATAAAAAAACGAGCTCTTATTTATTTGTATATAGAAGTGGGCGTTACATATATTTACGCAAATAGATATATTTAGAATGAAGGGTATGTTCTTTTACGTGATCACTATAAAATAAACATTAGTACGATCACAAACAAGAATTTATCCACTGGCAATGCGAGTCGAGCAAAATAAAATAAGAAATTACTATATGTGTCTTAATTTTTTTTCCAAAATAAAAATGTCATTGATGTATATATACGTTAACGCCCCCACTCTATCACGTTATATAGGCTACTTGTGTTAAAGTTCATGTTACCGCACCCGTGATCTTTTTGCAGGAATTGGTTTCTTTAGCTATAACTGGTGATTTTTTAGATTTCCTGGTTATTTGTGGCTGGTAATCGGTTTCTGTTGGCTATTTGTGGCTGGTTTTGGTTTTCCTTGACGCAATATTGGTTTCTCTGACTATTAGGGAAGGATTGCTGTTTTCTCTATTTCCGGTTATTTATTTATTTCTCTAATTATTTCCTGTTACTTATTTTTTTCTCTGGCTATTTCCGGTTAGTTATTTATTTCTCTTGCTATTTCCGGTTAGTTATTTATTTCTCTGGCCATTTCCTGTTGGTTATTTATTTTATTTGCTATTTCCGGTTAGTTAATTATTTCTGTTGCTATTTCTGATTAGTTATTTATTTCTCTTGTTATTTCCGGTTAATGATTATTTTTCCTTGTCATTTCCGGTTAATTACATGTATTTTTATTTATTTATTTCTCTTGCTATTTCCGGTTAGTAATTCATTTCTCTGGCTATTTCCGGTTAATTATATATTTCTGTTGCTGTTTCTGGTTAGTTATTTATTTCTCTGGCAATTTACGGGTAATTAATTATTTCTCTTGTTATTTCCGGTTAATTAAATATTTCCCAGCCATAAAACAAGATAATGTCACTGACCTAATTATGCAAACATATTTGATATCTATACCATGGTTAATATACAAAATTCACATATTGTACAAAATAGCAAAATAGTAAACATTGATATGTAAGTTGTTTAGTCAAATAAAAAAAGGGTAATTCTCTGGCTATAATATGTGACAAGCTATTGTCTGTGGCTAGTTATTGGTTTAACCGGCTAGTTTTAGCTAGTTTTATTTTTTATTTCTCTCTCTATGTGTGGCAAGATATTGCAATGTTAACCGCGCTAATTGTGACTGGCGGGCTATTCTTTTTTTTGGTAATTTTTTTCTCTTGCTATGTGTGACCAGCTGTTAGTTTCTGCATGACAAGTACATGTTACTCTTTTGCCGCCATTTTCTACCTGTATCATGGTTAACCGTTTACAACACAGAAACGGCTTCGAGTGATCCGCCTTACAAATACATGGAAAAAAGCATTTGAAATTAATTACGAAACATTTTTAAACAACATGATACAAGCTTCTTTGTGTTTCAAATCTTTTGTAAAGAATTTATGTTTGATTAAGCCATTTCTAGATTTTACAGATGAACCCACTCCAAGCATTTCAAAATTATATTTTAATTTAGTATTATCAAAAGTTCTATTTTCAAATGAAAATTTTATATATGTTGATAATACGCAATAGGGATCGCTGAATCAACAAACAGACTTTTTTGCTCTTCTGTGTAATTTTAAATTTATTTAAAAATCAAGGAAGTTGAATAGCTAAATTTCAAATTCCATCCTTTTGTGTATTATTTTTGTATGTACTCCGAGAAGGGTGAACCTATCCCTACCTGTATTATAAGATATTATAAAAGGCCATATCTCTCTGTTTAACGGGGTTGGCTGGGTGGTAGGGCACTGTGGCTGAGTGGTTAACAATGCCTGGTTATGGATCTCTGTGCTTCTCACCGCCTATAGCTAGGTTCGAAATATCAGATGTTAGTGTGAAAATATTATTCGGTTTGCAGAACGTCGGCGGTTCTCTTCAAGCACTCTGGTTTCCCCGACCAGCCATGTACGCCACTGAACACGATTTTTATTTGAACCACACCACTGCACACCATTTTATTTGAACCACACCACTGGTATTGGACACGATTTTTTTATCTAACCACACCATTGGACATGTTTTAATTTGAACCACACCACTGGGCATAATTTTACCTGAATCATCGACTGATCGACATCAGATCAAAATGCCTTGCACAGAAGATCGAATGAGAAAATGGGAAAGTTTGTCAAAAGTTGGTGTGGTTCCCAGAAAACTCAATTAGAACTTGTAAATACAGCTTATACCATATTTATAGCGTTGTAACTACAGTTCAGACCACTAACCCAGCGAATTGGTGCCGAATCGATAGCTGCTCATTTCGATATGTCGTTAGAGTTGAGTTGAGTGATGGCGTTTTACGCCCCGGTCAAGAAATTTTGCTTATATCGAGACGTCGCAAGCTATAGGAGGAGGTGCAGACATTTTGCCTGTGTGTTGCGCTGATGGCATTATACAGCACGGTTATTTATGTCGCAACGCCTACTGTGACACAGGGTATCGTTTAATTTAAGTTCCAATAGAATGAACCATAACATTCATTTCGAAATGCGGAGTGCTTTCGAAAGAACAGGCACTACCCACTTTCAAGTCTTGGGTCATACCCGGTCAGGGTTCGAACCTACAACATCCCACCTACGGAGCGAGCATTCTATCAACTGAACTACCGCAGTGGTAAGACGTGTGCCAACAGCAGCTTTAACCTATCGTTCGACAGCGTTACGGTCACTAACTTTCTTTACCTCAACCAATCATAAGTCGAGCTTCAACTTCTCTTCGTTAGCTCAGTGTTAAACACTGGTCTGTACAATATACATGTATTGTAATACAGTCAAACCTGTTTATAAAGGCCGCTCTAGAGACTGTGTCAAAATAGCCTTCATTAGCAGGTGGTCTTTATATACAGGTTCAAATAATATGAATAAAGAACAATTGGGATATCATTCTACTGACCTTTATAAGCAGTTGGTCCTTATATAGAGGTAGCCGTTAAGGCGGGTTGGAATGTATATTATACATTCAAGGAAACTGGTTAATATAAGACTTTCACTCTTGTTCTGGAATTCTTTATTGTATTTTAAAATTGTTATTTTGTTACTTTAAGCGAATTTTTTTTGCGATGTACCAATTTTCGCTTATCTCCGGTCGTTTGTTTTTTCCCGCAAAAATCAATAACAAGCGAATATTATATAATGCTGATTGTGTTGAGTGCATATTTAAAAAAACGCAAAAATTTAACCACGCTGATATGTCTACTGTCCGTTTACTGGGCTGGAGAAAAAGGAATAACGCTAATATCTCAAAGATTTGAATGGCACGGTTAAAAATCAAATAATCATTTACTTACATGAGCCGAGTCGTTGCTAATAATCCTTATTTCGATCTAATCCGTGCATTATATCTCCTTTAATGCACCAAAACGTGTTTTGGATGGGTGTTTATAATGGTAAAAATTTTGACAAAATGGCGGAGTCTTTCATGTGACGTAATGATGACGGAAGAGTTTATTATTTACGTAGGTTCGCGAGGGGTACAATGAAGGGTAGTTCAAAGGTCGGGTTGAGTTTAAAAGTTTGAATTTACGTCAATTTTTTTCAAAAGTTTGAAAATGCAGAAAGGTAGTTCACTTTATTATTTTATTAAATCGATTTTGGTCATTGCGGTTACGCAAAAATCAATCCGTTCTTGAGCTGCACTAACCTACGTAAATAGTCGACTCTTTCGTCATGACTACGTAACATAAAGAACCCCGCCATTTCGTAAAAAAGATTACCATTGTAAACACCCACCCAGGTTATATTTTGTCGCATAAAATGATATATTAAGCAAGGATGGAACCGAAACAGAAATTTTCAGTTACGACTCGGCTCATGTAAGTAAAAGAATCATTGATTTGTGCCCGTCGTATTGAAATTTATAGAGTATTTTGCGATCTTGCTTTCTCCGAAATAGGCTAAATAAACAGTAAATTCCCTATGTATCGCGAAAAAAATTATACGTGAAATAAAATACGTTTACGGTATATCTTGGTTTATCAAAATAAAAACAAAATTATTAAAAAACTATGGTAACGGAGTGATATTTCCTTAAAGTCGAGTAAAGATTGACGAATCACGGCCACAATGTTCCAACAAAGGGTCGACATGCTTGGATTACACGCAAAAAGAATGAAAACTCGGCCTGGATTGTGCGGTTTAATGACGTCACTGACACTATAACGTCATTAGATGCCATGATGCTGATTTGGTACCGTAATGGCGGCCAGTGTCGGAACATTGTGGGCGTGGCCGGCGATACGTCAATTGATTGCGTTTTAGTTCTTCAAATACAAAGCATGCAAGTGGGCAGATTAAAAATAAAATTAACTCAACAAATGTACTTTGCTGTTGTCACTAAAATAAAATCATTGTTAAAAATTTAGCGCGAAAGTAAATTTTACTGTTTGTATTATACAATTATGGACTTTTTAGTGGTTGTATTTGGTGTGATATTGACCAGAGAATAAATATTGACCGAGGCGACAGCCAAGGTCAATATTTATTTTTCCGGTCCATAAAAAGTTTATATCTGTTTTACTATATAAATCATCATTTCGATTTACAATGATTTCTCACACCTATGAACAAGAAATCGAGCAATTTTACCAGTTTCCTGTTTCGCCCTGGTTAATACAGACCACATGAAAATAGGATCAAAATAAACGACACAACCACTTGCGCACACTAAATTGTTGACGTCATAATCATTTAACACGATAACGTCAACAAAATTCAATGACGTACACCGTATTTGATATACACCGGATTTTTCAGAAATTCGTGGTTTATCATGTGAGTAATAAATTCCATCTTTGGCTAAAATGCAAACACGTGCCCATTGGATCTCACATAATATACAACAGATTTCTGAATTCGGCTGTCGCCTCGGTTAATATTTATTTTTGCGGTGGATATCACACCATATACAACCACTAAAATATATAAGATCAAATGGTCACTTGTAACCATTTTATCAAATCATAAAGGTGGAATTGAATAAAATGCATGACGTTTGAATTACATCTGTACTTGCGTTGTCTGAATTACTAATAAATAAATAAATAAATAAATAAATAAATAAATAAATAAATAAATAAATAAATAAATAAAAAATAATAATAAGATTATAAGCTCGTGATATGTGGATACCGTTTTAGGTTTGTCATATAGACTATTTCGTTGACAAATAAATTCGTGAATCGTGGTATCTACTGAAACAACGAAACATGAGACACCAGACAAAAAAAAAAATTCTACATTAATATGTTGTCCTGAGATACCTGTGCAACTATAGTATTGTCTTGGAGAGTATAGCGCCTGAGCCAAAGGCAAAGGCACTATACTCCCCAAGACAATACTTTGGTACATAACGTGATAAATTGTAGGACAACTACAATTGGATAACTACATGTAATCTATTTTGTATAGTTTCTGTCTGCATTCTCGTTCCCAAGGTGGTGTGTGCAAAAATTATAGTACCCGTCTGGAATAGTACTTTGCTGTCAACGGTACTATACTCGTTGCTAAGGACAGACAGAAACTATACAAAATACAGTACATGTACATAGTCAATCAATTGCCTACAATTTATTCTGACTACACAATTAGAAGGAAGCGCGTGGCCTAGTGGTTAAGGCGTTGGACTCATGATTCGAAGGTCGTGGGTTCGATCCCTGGACCGGGCGATGTGTTGTGTCCTTGAGCAAGACAGTTAATTTCATGTTGTTCCAGTTCACTCAGCTGAAAAATAAATGAGTACCAGCAAAATGCTGGGGTTAACCCTGCGATGGACCGGCGTCCCATTCAGGGGAGAGTCTTGTACTCTCGTCGCATAACGCCACCGAAACCGGGATAAGCTCCGGGCCTGATGGGCCTAATGGCTCGGGACAGACTTTAACTTTAACTTAACACAATTAGAAGAAACTATTTTGCATTTGAATAGTTCCGAATTTAAAAGGTGGAATTTTCTGTCACAAATTTCGGTCTACCGGGCACAATCATGCCTTATCTAATATTTTCTCAACTAAAATTTAGCAAAGTTTTGAAACCTTACTCTTCGAAACTTTTAAAAATATTTTTGACAATACTATAGAACAAATGTTTAAATCTAGATGTGATCCTCAAAATGAGATCTTAAATTCCTAATATCTTAAAAGCTAACAAAATTATTAAGATTTGAAATTTGCCAGATTTAAGTTAAAGAAAATCTTCGTTAAGGAACGATTTTGAATATTTTGGGACCAGTTGACGCTTACGAATTAATTAAAGTATGCTATAAAACTAAAAA
>CM037874.1:49518268-49563268 GCA_021292105.1 Anadara kagoshimensis
TGGCTCTATACATTGGGTTCTATCAACCGCCCTAAATCACGTTAGTAACTTATTTAGTATACAGTTGGCTCTATACATTGGGTTCTATCAACCGCCCTAAATCACGTTAGTAACTTATTTAGTATACAGTTGGCTCTATACATTGGGTTCTATCAACCGCCCTAAATCACGTTAGTAACTTAGTTAGTAGACAGTTCGCTCTATACATTGGGTTCTATCTTCCGCTCTTAGTCACGTTAGTAACTTATTTAGTATACAGTTGGCTCTATACATTGGGTTCTATCATCCGCCCTAAATCACGTTAGTAACTTATTTAGTATACAGTTCGCTCTATACATTGGGTTCTATCCTCCGCCCTAAATCACGTTAGTAACTTATTTAGTATACAGTTGGCTCTATACATTGGGTTCTATCAACCGCCCTAAATCACGTTAGTAACTTATTTAGTATACAGTTGGCTCTATACATTGGGTTCTATCAACCGCCCTAAATCACGTTAGTAACTTATTTAGTATACAGTTGGCTCTATACATTGGGTTCTATCAACCGCCCTAAATCACGTTAGTAACTTAGTTAGTAGACAGTTCGCTCTATACATTGGGTTCTATCTTCCGCTCTTAGTCACGTTAGTAACTTATTTAGTATACAGTTGGCTCTATACATTGGGTTCTATCATCCGCCCTAAATCACGATAGTAACTTATTTAGTATACAGTTGGCTCTATACATTGGGTTCTATCAACCGCCCTAAATCACGTTAGTAACTTATTTAGTATACAGTTGGCTCTATACATTGGGTTCTATCAACCGCCCTAAATCACGTTAGTAACTTATTTAGTATACAGTTGGCTCTATACATTGGGTTCTATCAACCGCCCTAAATCACGTTAGTAACTTATTTAGTATACAGTTGGCTCTATACATTGGGTTCTATCAACCGCCCTAAATCACGTTAGTAACTTATTTAGTATACAGTTGGCTCTATACATTGGGTTCTATCAACCGCCCTAAATCACGTTAGTAACTTATTTAGTATACAGTTGGCTCTATACATTGGGTTCTATCAACCGCCCTAAATCTAGTTAGTAACTTAGTTAGTAGACAGTTCGCTCTATACATTGGGTTCTATCTTCCGCTCTTAGTCACGTTAGTAACTTATTTAGTATACAGTTGGCTCTATACATTGGGTTCTATCATCCGCCCTAAATCACGATAGTAACTTAGTTAGTATACAGTTCGCTCTATACATTGGGTTCTATCATCCGCCCTAAATCACGTTAGTAACTTATTTAGTATACAGTTGGCTCTATACATTGGGTTCTATCTTCCGCTCTTAATCACGTTAGTAACTTATTTAGTATACAGTTGGCTCTATACATTGGGTTCTATCATCCGCCCTAAATCACGATAGTAACTTATTTAGTATACAGTTGGCTATATACATTGGGTTCTATCATCCGCCCTAAATCACGTTAGTAACTTATTTAGTATACAGTTGGCTATATACATTGGGTTCTATCCTCCGCCCTAAATCACGTTAGTAACTTATTTAGTATACAGTTCGCTCTATACATTGGGTTCTATCATCCGCCCTAAATCACGTTAGTAACTTATTTAGTATACAGTTCGCTCTATACATTGGGTTCTATCATCCGCCCTAAATCACGTTAGTAACTTAGTTGGTAGACAGTTCGCTCTATACATTGGGTTCTATCATCCGCCCTAAATCACGTTAGTAACTTAGTTGGTATACAGTTGGCTCTATACATTGGTTCTATCAACCGCCCTAAATCACGTTAGTAACTTAGTTGGTATACAGTTGGCTCTATACATTGGGTTCTATCAACCGCCCTAAATCACGTTAGTAACTTATTTAGTATACAGTTGGCTCTATACATTGGATTCTATCATCCGCCCTAAATCACGTTAGAAACTTATTTAGTATACAGTTGGCTATATACATTGGGTTCTATCATCCGCCCTAAATCACGTTAGTAACTTATTTAGTATACAGTTGGCTATATACATTGGGTTCTATCATCCGCCCTAAATCACGTTAGTAACTTATTTAGTATACAGTTGGCTATATACATTGGGTTCTATCATCCGCCCTAAATCACGTTAGTAACTTATTTAGTATACAGTTCGCTCTATACATTGGATTCTATCAACCGCCCTAAATCACGTTAGTAACTTATTTAGTATACAGTTGGCTCTATACATTGGGTTCTATCAACCGCCCTAAATCACGTTAGTAACTTAGTTAGTAAACAGTTGGCTATATACATTGGGTTCTATCAACCGCCCTAAATCACGTTAGTAACTTATTTAGTATACAGTTGGCTATATACATTGGGTTCTATCAACCGCCCTAAATCACGTTAGTAACTTATTTAGTAGACAGTTCGCTCTATACATTGGGTTCTATCATCCGCCCTAAATCACGTTAGTAACTTAGTTAGTATACACTTCGGTCTATACATTGGGTTCTATCATCCGCCCTAAATCACGTTAGTAACTTATTTAGTATACAGTTCGCTCTATACATTGGGTTCTATCAACCGCCCTAAATCACGTTAGTAACTTATTTAGTATACAGTTGGCTCTATACATTGGGTTCTATCATCCGCCCTAAATCACGTTAGTAACTTATTTAGTATACAGTTGGCTCTATACATTGGGTTCTATCATCCGCCCTAAATCACGTTAGTAACTTATTTAGTATACAGTTGGCTATATACATTGGGTTCTATCATCCGCCCTAAATCACGTTAGTAACTTATTTAGTTTACACTTCGGTCTATACATTGGGTTCTATCATCCGCCCTAAATCACGTTAGTAACTTATTTAGTATACAGTTGGCTATATACATTGGGTTCTATCATCCGCCCTAAATCACGTTAGTAACTTATTTAGTATACAGTTGGCTATATACATTGGGTTCTATCATCCGCCCTAAATCACGTTAGTAACTTATTTAGTATACAGTTGGCTATATACATTGGGTTCTATCATCCGCCCTAAATCACGTCAGTAACTTATTTAGTATACAGTTGGCTATATACATTGGATTCTATCATCCGCCCTAAATCACGTTAGTAACTTAGTTAGTATACAGTTGGCTATATACATTGGGTTCTATCATCCGCCCTAAATCACGATAGTAACTTATTTAGTATACAGTTGGCTATATACATTGGGTTCTATCAACCGCCCTTAATCACGTTAGTAACTTATTTAGTATACAGTTGGCTATATACATTGGGTTCTATCAACCGCCCTTAATCACGTTAGTAACTTATTTAGTATACAGTTCGCTCTATACATTGGGTTCTATCAACCGCCCTTAATCACGTTAGTAACTTAGTTGGTAGACAGTTGGCTCTATACATTGGGTTCTATCATCCGCCCTAAATCACGTTAGTAACTTATTTAGTATACAGTTGGCTATATACATTGGGTTCTATCATCCGCCCTAAATCACGTTAGTAACTTATTTAGTATACAGTTCGCTCTATACATTGGGTTCTATCATCCGCCCTAAATCACGTTAGTAACTTATTTAGTAGACAGTTGGCTCTATACATTGGGTTCTATCATCCGCCCTAAATCACGTTAGTAACTTAGTTAGTATACAGTTGGCTATATACATTGGGTTCTATCATCCGCCCTAAATCACGTTAGTAACTTAGTTGGTAGACAGTTCGCTCTATACATTTGGTTCTATCATCCGCCCTAAATCACGTTAGTAACTTATTTAGTATACAGTTTGTTCTATACATTGGGTTCTATCAACCGCCCTTAATCACGTTAGTAACTTAGTTAGTAGACAGTTCGCTCTATACATTGGGTTCTATCAACCGCCCTTAATCACGTTAGTAACTTATTTAGTATACAGTTTGTTCTATACATTGGGTTCTATCATCCGCCCTAAATCACGTTAGTAACTTATTTTGTATACAGTTGGCTATATACATTGGGTTCTATCAACCGCCCTTAATCACGTTAGTAACTTAGTTGGTAGACAGTTGGCTCTATACATTGGGTTCTATCATCCGCCCTAAATCACGTTAGTAACTTAGTTGGTAGACAGTTGGCTCTATACATTGGGTTCTATCATCCGCCCTAAATCACGTTAGTAACTTAGGTGATGAACAGTACCTTGCATTTGCCATATGCAATTTTAAAACTCAAAGTAGAAACAAACATCAATCCATGTCCAAACCACAATACATGTAAGTAAAAATATTGAAACTAAGAGATTCAGTAACACACGTGAACTTTCATCAAGGAAGCTACAATGCTCCGGATAGGTACGCCCCCTTTTGTTAAGCTATCAACACCTACCATTTTCTTTATAAACTTACCAGTTTGTTTACCTTTAAGTAATTTCATGTCCTCTGTAAGTTGTGTAACATCTCTTTTTAAAGCATCTATTTCTTCCTTAAGTTTCATCACCATAAATATGTCGACTTTCGGGCCGGTACATTTTCCACCACTACCTCTTTCTTTGATTTCTTCCTCGGTGAAAAGTGATTGGCCAAACACTTGTATTTGAAAACACAGAAGCCCCAACCAGTACCAGTGACTGAACATTTTGGTGTCCAAGTTCATAATGAAAAAATGTATATAACATGATGCAATGATTATACTTGAGTTATAATGAACACAAAGGACCTTTATTTTCAGCCGGAATTATTCACTTTATCTATTTTGAGTTATCTTGATTTTATACAATATGTTATTTATTTAAGCACAAAATTGTTTTATTGGATATGGAGATTTGCTTTCAAATTACAAATATTTCACTTATATCGGGACGTAACAAGCTAAAAATAATATAAAAAAAGTTTTATTTCATTTATATTGGGATGTCACCAGTTATAGGTAAAGTTACAAAAAGTAATTGATTTCACTTTATACTGGGACGTCATCAGCTATAGATTAACTTTTTTCATTTATTTCGGGGCATCACCAGCTACGGGTAGAGTAAAATAATAATTGTTTTCCTTTGCAATACGTTCAGGGCGATGTACAAAGAGGGTTTTTTTTTAATCTTACCGAGAAACGGGTATATGTTTTAAAGTAATCTTCCAAAGAACCCATGATTTTCAGGTTTAAATATGTAAGACTGGTTGGTATTTTACGCCGCATTAGAAATGTGTTAGATTTTTGCGACAAGGGGAAGGTTTTTATTTTTCAAAGATTAACTGTATATTTTGCAAACTTAAGGCATTTGGCATCAGGTCAATTCGCTCCACGGTAAATTCGCCCTCGTCAAATTCGCCCCAGTATCAACAAATTCGCCCTATGTCAAAATCGGTAGCTTTTTTTATTATTATGATTCCCGAACACCGAAGGTGTTAAGCTTTAAGCTTATGACAATGAAACAGGCGACAGTAAAACCGACACTAGTTCACCTATAACCCAGATGGCCTGTAGTTATACGATATGAACGGATATAAGAACCAACTTTAACTCAACTACAATTCGGAACCACGGTCGTTGAAACGCAAATAGGCATACTAACTAGTCCGCTGCCTATACCGTGCTTTATGGATCAGCGCTGTATGAAATTCAAATATAAGCTTGGTCTTAAACTTTTGACAGGCCTGTACAAAACAGCCCACGTTAGTTTTAAGGAAGAACATTTCACTAATATCATTGGTCTCCTTCATCCTTTGAAAGTTGGACAAGGAAAGCTTTTGTTTCTTTTAAACACAGTCGTATACACAAGATATTGCTCTTACTTTTAAGTATATATATATAGCAGCTACTTGAAAGTAAGAGCAATTTAAGACACGCCCACCGCAGGAAGTCATCTTACAGCAACGTGTGTTAATTAGAGTTGTTTTGAGTAATGGTGTCTAACGTCCCAGTCAAGAATATTTCACTAATATTGCGACCTCAACAGCTATAGCCACTTCTGTGCCATGGTAACAATGTCCCACTTCTGTGCTATGGTAAAAATGCCCTACTTCTGTGCCATGGTAAAAAATGTCCTACTTCTGTGCCATTGTTACAATGTCTCACTTCTCTGCCATGGTAACAATGTCCCATTTCTGTGCCATGGTAACAATGTCTCACTTCTGTTTCATAAATACAATGTCCCACTTATTTAAGATGTTGGGCATATATGTTCTATCGTAGTTTATGTGGTGAGCGAGTTTTGTGCAAAAACAAAAATATGTTCTCGCATGGTTATTTAAAAATCTAAGTATATGTTGTGATATCGCAAGTTCATGATGTAATATATTTTAGATTTATGGATAATGTCCACCATATTGTTTACCATGGATTCGTAGTTCTTGGCGTTCGAGACGTTCGTTTTCCGATTTCCATTCCTGTACAGTTTATCGCGTTTGAGAGAACAAAAGCCACTTAAGAACATAACATCAAATGCACTTACATAGTGAGCGTGTTGGTGCACTAGCTAGCAACTCCACTGACATAGTCGACCACTCAGTTCATTATACTGTTCCGAAGCAGACGATACGTACAATATTTTCATAAATACCGTCGAGCACCTGTCGTTAGTGACAACAACAATGAAATAGGAGTTTTGTAATTGTGTAACTGTTGTACTCTTCTACCCATCCTATACCGACAAAGTACAGTGCAGACCTATCAATAGTTTAACACTAAGCTAACGATTTTTTAAAACTTAGAACAAAATTTTGAGTCATATTAAGAAACACATCTACAAATCAAACTCACTCACTGCAATCATACAAACATCCACACACACATGTCAAGTACCAGTCTAATTGTACATGTAATAATACCGAATCCTAGTCATTTCGGCACTAGGTGATTTCGGCACCTGGCAAGTCATTTTGGCACCGGGTCAATTCTGCACCTGGTCATTTCGGTGAGAACACGATGAGAGTAAGAGAATAGTTTTCAGTTTTTATTAAACTGCAATTTATTGTTTACTTGGTACATATGTACTTATTCAATAACAATGACAAAACATGTATATTCGTCAAAGACATGATGACACCAATGGAACTTTAAATGCGTGTTTTCCATGACGCGCCAACCTGCAGAGCTCTGTTATAGGCAGACAACATTTACAAGTACACTTGGCCTTTGATTTAAATATTATTGATGTACTTAACATTTATGTAAAGAAAATACAGGTGATTATTTCGTCTGCATCATGGGAGAAAACGCATCATCAATATTTATGTACAGTCAAACCTGTCTATAAAGGCCACCCAAGGTAACCAGTAAAAGTGGTCTTTTTGGGCAGGGGGCCATTATTTACAGGTTTAAAAAATATGAATAAAGAAGAATTGGGATACAATTCTACTGGCCTTTATCAGCAGGTGGCCCTGCTACAGAGGTGACCTTCAGAAAAGGTTGGACTGTAATAGTATATAACTGTGAATCCAAAACACTGCCTTGGTACTGGATAAATCATTGTGTATGAAAATTCCTAATGCAAGGTCAAACAGACTAGTTATTGTTGTTAACTATATCAGTTGTTATCAGGCAGATTTATTATCTTTCTCTTCCGTCTTCCGTATAAGTGGGAGGTCGTGGGTTCGATCCCCGGTCGGGCCTGGCCAAAGACTTGAAAGTGGGTAGCGACTGTTCTTTCGCCGAGCATTACGAAATGAAAGTCGGATGAGACTTAAAATAAACGAAGTTCCTTGTCACGATGGGCTTGCACGCTAAAGAAATCTGCCGTATAATCAGCGCAACGCACAGGCAAAATTTCTGCACCTTCGTCTATAGCTGCGGCGACGTCTCGATATAAGTGAAATATTCTTGACTGGGACGCTAAACACTATTACTCAACTCATTATCTTTCTCCAGTGTAGCTATGGATTTCCTGTGTCACATGTAAACTTATGCAAAGACGGATTTTTGGCTAGTGCCGTATTATGAATTATGAATGGAACTTTACATATTTTGATATTGCAAGCAAAACCTATCAAGTCCACCAAAACCTGTTATGGCCGTCATCAAAATAATTTTATTAAGTATGATGTCTCTGTATCCAAAATAATCCTGGATATATTTTGCGTCCGGTATTTCTACGTTCCTTTTCATTCCCATTTTTAATTTTATACGTTACGAGTATAGCTCGATTAGCAGAATATGCTTACATTTCCGGAGCTACCGGTCTGACTTTCGTGCCAGAAGTTTACCTGTTTACCTTACAAAGTTTTTTATTTGCCTTTGCTTTGGGGTTGTGGTTTGTACATGGATCTTAGTTTTTGCTTTTGATCTTAGTCAAGGCGTTTATGTATGTCAATTTTTTTTTAATTTGAATTAATACTTGTTCGTAAGCTTTAGGAAAGAGAAAGATATGAGTAATGATGTTTTCAGCCCTAATTAAGAATATTTCACTTATATAGAGACGGCCAGTCCAGGATTAATTGAGGAAAATTTATGTTTCTAATCTAAATTTGCATTGAAGGTACAAAAAAGAAGAAATAAAATACTCATCAATGTAACATACATGTATATATACTCTATATATACCGCGGGGGGGGGGGGGGTTATTAGTTGCTCATGTCGAAGTTACTATTTAGAATATATATAATTATACATTCTAAACTTCTGCATTAGTTTTCAGTTTTAAAACTGATTTCAAACATACTATCATGAGAGTTTTAGATTTAAAATCTTAGCAATACATCATAATATCAGATTTGAAACACCAGTCACAGTTTGGTAACTTCCAGGATAATTCTGAGACGGTGCTGGGTTATTTGAAGCCAAATTTTCTGCAATATAAAAAATATCCTACCACCGTTAGGGCAGATAATTCGGCCTTGTGTAAATTAAGATATAATTAATTAAAAATAGGCATGCATGTGGGGCTTGCTAAAATGTTGACCCGATAATTTGAAACCTAAAATCGACATTAATTTGTTAGAAGTTAGGTATTGTAAACATGGTTGGTTATCTTGTTTAATCAGCGAAGTTAGAGACAAGCTAGTGTTTTTCTTGATTCCTACCGATTCAGCCATGTTCAAAATTCATCTCACCATACATGTTAGAAATCTGACTATTGCCATCGTCTACACTGTCGATTTTGGAACTTAATGAAAGATCGAACAATTAATATTATAATTAAGGTACATGTCGCACATCAGTTTCTGTGAGATTGAAACCCATAAATTTTATTTGTGTATGACGTCATGTTTTCCGAGATTTACCGCCATGCCGGTCTGTCCTTGTCCTCATGGGTTATAGTATATGTGCGACCGAGCAGAGAGAAATATATGTCTCTGGACCGAGAAATAAACTTTTTTTTGAATGAAAATTTTGTTTATACATTATTTCTAAAAATACTTAGTTACCACAATAAAACTTATTTCAGTCAATGAATTTATTTAGAAGCCACGGTTCAGCTAGATTTTAGAAACGCCACGTGATAGTTCTGCCGAAAAGCTGTATGGGTATAGAAAAATGTCGGTATTTATAACTACTCATAAACTACTCATAAACACAAAACGTTTTGATTAACTGCAATAATTTTGATATTTTTAAAATATGAAATCCGTCTGTTTTATAGGCATATCACTTTTGTTTTTTTTAAAGATAGTGGTACGGTTTATGTCAACTTTAACTTTGCGATTTTTTATCATTTGAAAAAAATTTTTTCTTATGACGTCATTATTTTTTCTAAAAATTCAAGTAAAATTTTCACATCATTAGAGTGTACCTTAAAAAAATTGAGAACAAAAATTAAAGTCCCGAAATAATATTTTCATTTGATACTATATTTGTCAAAATCTGATAAGTATTAACGACATGACGGTCAAAAGAAAACTATGGCTTGAGATTTACAGTGACGCCAAAAATATGCGTAGAAATGCGTAGTTGAGGCTTAAGGGGTTAAAGTCGCCCTAAGTGCGCGCTATTAAAGGCAGACCGTACACTGCATTTGGCATCAGGTCAATTCGCCCCACGGTAAATTCGCCCTCGTCAAATTCCCCCAGTATCAACAAATTCGCCCCATGTCAAAATCGGTAGCTCTTTTTATTATTATGATTCCCGAACACCGAAGGTGGGGAATCATATTGTTTTCGTTCTGTTTCTTCTTATTATTATTCTTATTCCTATTATTCCGCCCTTCTCAAGACCTACTGTCATATTATATGCTAGATCAGTCTCGAAAACGGCTCGATGGATTTAGATGAAATTAGTACCAATAATCTGTTGGTAGATATGCTAGACATGTTCATTTTCTCTTTATCTGGAAGGTGGGTTGGTGTAAATGGCGTAATTAAATACGTCGTTGGGGACCGGGGAAACCAATTCTGAATGGACATAAGCTGGTTATGACACTTTAATAATACCAAGCCAATGCCTTCACCTATGAGTTATTCCGATTAGTGACCGTCAAACAAGTCCACTTGAGCATGAGATCTGTACGGCCGCAGGACAAAACGTACCCATACCATAACCAAGAAACCGGGCGACAGTAACCTTAGGACCAATAAGACGGGCAACATTAAGCTTATGCAAATGAAACAGGCGACAGTAAAACCGACACTAGTTCACCTATAACCCAGATGGCCTGTAGTAATACGATCTAAACGAATATAAGAACCAACTTTAACTCGACTACAATTTGGAACCACGGTCGTTGAAACAAAAAAACGCATCCTTACTACTAAAACCAGAGGCTCAGTGTGGCTGAGCCTGTATCGCTCACCTGACTAAAATGCTTTTAAAGCAAATTTGTATTCCAGTGATGAACAAATGCACTGTTTATATCAGACAGAATGGCTAAGGAAATCACTGTAGAACTATATGTACCATTCAGTTTTTTCAATCTGATTAAAATCACATCTCTTACTTGCTCTTCCCATAGGGTCCAATGTGAAACAATGTTCTCCGCTGGCAGCCATGTTTTATGGCAGATCAGAAAAATTTTGGCAATCTCTGTAAGTAAAGGACCTTCTATACATTATTCCTGTAAAGTTTGGTTCAATTTGCTTCAGTCATTTCAGAGGACATAGTCAAAAATGCGTTTTTCCCATAGGGTCCAATGTTAAACTATCTTCTGCCCTGGCGGCCATGTTTTTTTGTGGATCAGAAAAATTTTGGCAATCTAAGTAAAGGACCTTCTATACATCATTTCTGTAAAGTTTTGTTAAATTTGCTTCAGTCATTTCTGAGAACATAGACATAAATGCGTTTTCCCATAGGGTCCAATGTTAAACTATCTTCTGCGCTGGCAGCCATGTTTTTTGGCAGATCAGAAAAATTTTGGCAATCTATGTAAAGGACCTTCAATACATCATTCCTGTAAAGTTTGGTTCAATTTGCTTCACTAGCTTCAGAGGAGATAGCATATATATGCTTTACCCATAGGGTCCAATGTTAAACTATCTTCTGCGCTGGCGGCCATGTTTTTTGGTGGATCAGAAAAATTTTGGCAATATAAGTAAAGGACCTTCTATACATCATTTCTGTAAAGTTTGGTTTAATTCCCTTCAGTCATTTCTGGGGAGATAGCCAAAAATTCGTTTTTTCCATAGGGTCCAATGTTAAACTATCTTCTGCCCTGGCGGCCATGATTTTTGGCGGATCAGAAAAATTTTGGCAATCTAAGTAAAGGACCTTCTATACATCATTTCTGTAAAGTTTTGTTAAATTTGCTTCAGTCATTTCTGAGAACATAGACATAAATGCGTTTTCCCATAGGGTCCAATGTTAAACTATCTTCTGCGCTGGCAGCCATGTTTTTTGGCAGATCAGAAAAATTTTGGCAATCTATGTAAAGGACCTTCAATACATCATTCCTGTAAAGTTTGGTTCAATTTGCTTCACTAGCTTCAGAGGAGATAGCATATATATGCTTTTCCCATAGGGTCCAATGTTAAACTATCTTCTGCGCTGGCGGCCATGTTTTTTTGTGGATCAGAAAAATTTTGGCAATATAAGTAAAGGATCTTCTACTAAACATCATTTCTGTAAAGTTTGGTTAAATTCCCTTCAGTCATTTCTGAGGAGATAGCCAAAAATTCGTTTTTCCCATAGGGTCCAATGTTAAACTATCTTCTGCCCTGGCGACCATGTTTTTTGGCGGATCAGAAAAATTTTGGCAATCTAAGTAAAGGACCTTCTATACATCATTCCTGTAAAGTTCGGTTCAATTTGCTTCACTTGCTTCAGAGGAGATAGTATATATATGCTTTTCCCATAGAGTCCAATGTTAAACTATCTTCTGCGCTGGCGGCCATGTTTTTTGGCGGATCAGAAAAATTTTGGCAATCTAAGTAAAGGACCTTCTATACATCATTCCTGTAAAGTTTGGTTCAATTTGCTTCACTAGCTTCAGAGGAGATAGCATATATATGCTTTTCCCATAGGGTCCAATGTTAAACTATCTTCTGTGCTGGCGGCCATGTTTTTTGGCAGATCAGAAAAATTTTGGCAATCTAAGTAACGGACCTTCTATACATTATTTCTGTAAAGTTTGGTTAAATTCCCTTCAGTCATTTCTGAGGAGATAGCCAAAAATTCGTTTTTCCCATAGGGTCCAATGTTAAACTATCTTCTGCCCTGGCAGCCATGTTTTTTGGCGGATCAGAAAAATTTCGGCAATCTAAGTAAAGGACTTTCCATACATCATTCCTGTAAAGTTTGGTTAAATTCCTTTCAGTCATTTCTGAGGAGATAGCCAAAAATTCGTTTTTCCCATAGGGTCCAATGTTAAACTATCTTCTGCCCTGGCGGCCATGTTTTTTGGCGGATCAGAAAAATTTTGGCAATCTAAGTAAAGGACCTTCTATACATCATTCCTGTAAAGTTTGGTTCAATTTGCTTCACTAGCTTCAGAGGAGATAGTATATGCTTTTCCCATAGGGTCCAATGTTAAACTATCTTCTGCGCTGGCGGCCATGTTTTTTGGCGGATCAGAAAAATTTTGGCAATCTAAGTAAAGGACCTTCTATACATCATTTCTGTAAAGTTTGGTTAAATTCCCTTCAGTCAATTCTGAAGAGATAGCCAAAAATTCGTTTTTCCCATAGGGTCCAATGTTAAATTATCTTCTGCCCTGGCGGCCATGTTTTTTGGCGGATCAGAAAAATTTTGGCAATCTAAGTAAAGGACCTCCAATACATCATTCCTGTAAAGTTTGGTTTCAATTTGCTTCACTAGCTTCAGAGGAGATAGCATATATATGCTTTTCCCATAGGGTCCAATGTTAAACTATCTTCTGCGCTGGCGGCCATGTTTTTTGGCGGATCAGAAAAATTTTGGCAATCTAAGTAACGGACCTTCTATACATTATTTCTGTAAAGTTTTGTTAAATTCCCTTCAGTCATTTCTGAGGAGATAGCCAAAAATTCGTTTTTCCCATAGGGTCCAATGTTAAACTATCTTCTGCCCTGGCAGCCATGTTTTTTGGCGGATCAGAAAAATTTCGGCAATCTAAGTAAAGGACTTTCCATACATCATTCCTGTAAAGTTTGGTTAAAATTGGTTCAGGGGTTTCAGAGGAGATAGCCAAAATGTGAAAAGTTTACAGACGGACTGACAGACTGACAGACGGACTGACTGACGGATGACGGACACCGAGTGATGGCAAAAGCTCACATGGCCTTTAGGCCAGGTGAGCTAAAAATGCGTTTTTCCCATAGGGTCCAATGTTAAACTATCTTCTGCCCTGGCGGCCATGTTTTTCGGCGGATCAGAAAAATTTTGGCAATCTAAGTAAAGGACCTTCTATACATCATTCCTGTAAAGTTTGGTTCAATTTGCTTCAGTCATTTCTGAGGACATAGTCAAAAATGTGTTTTTCCCATAGGGTCCAATGTTAAACTACCTTTTGCGCTGGCAGCCATGTTTTTTGGCCAATCAGGAAAATTTTGGCAATCTATGTAAAGGACCTTCTATACATCATTCCTGTAAAGTTGGTTCAATTTGCTTCTAAAGCTTCAGAGGAAATAGCATTGGGTCCAATGTTAAACTATCTTCTGCGCTGGCGGCCATGTTTTTTGGTGGATCAGAAAAATTTTGGCAATCTTAGTAAAGGACCTTCTATACATCATTCCTGTAAAGTTTGGTTCAATTTGCTTCACTAGCTTCAGAGGAGATAGTATATATATGCTTTTCCCATAGGGTCCAATGTTAAACTATCTTCTGCGCTGGCGGCCATGTTTTTTGGCGGATCAGAAAAATTTTGGCAATCTATGTAAAGGACCTCCAATACATCATTCCTCTAAAGTTTGGTTAAGTTTGCTTCAATAGTTTAAGAGGAGATAGCCAAAATGTGTTTTTCCCATAGGGTCCAATGTTAAACTATGTTCCCCGCTGGCAGCCATATTTTTAGGCGGATCAGAAAAATTTCGTCAATCTTTACAAAAGACCTTCCATACATTATTCCTGTAAAGTGTAATTGAATTCGCTTCAGTCGTTTCAGAGGAGATAGCCAAAATGTGCGTTTTCCCATAGGGCCCAATGTTAAACTTTGTTTGGCCCTGGTGGCCATTTTTTTTGGCGGATCAGAAAAATTTGGGCAATCTTAGTAAATGACCTTGCATACATTATTCCTGTAAAGTTTGGTTCAAATTGGCTCAGCGGTTTCAAAGAAGATAGCAAATATATGCTTTTCCCATAGGGTCTAATGTTAAAATATCTTCTGTGCTGGCGGCCATGTTTTTTGACAGATCAGAAAAATGTTGGCAATGTAAGTAAAGGACCTTTCATACATCATTCCTGTGAAGTTTGGTTAAATTTGCTTCAGTCATTTCTGAGGAAATAGTCAAAAATGCATTTTTCCCATAGGGTCCAATGTAAAACTATCTTCTGCGCTGGCAGCCATGTTTTTTGGCGGATCAAAAAAATTTCGGCAATCTAAGTAAAGGACCTTCCATACATCATTCCTGTAAAGTTTGGTTAAAATTGGTTCAGGGGTTTCAGAGGAGATAGCCAAAATGTGAAAAGTTTACAGACGGACTGACAGACTGACGGACGGACTGACGGACGGACTGACGGACGACGGACGCCGAGTGATGGCAAAAGCTCACATGGCCTTTAGGCCAGGTGAGCTAAAAAGTAGTCCGATGTCTATACCGTGCTTTATGGATCAGCGCTGTATGAAATTCAAATATAAGCTTGGTGTTAAACTTTAAACAGTCTTGTACAAAACAGCCCACGTTAGTTTTGAGGAAGAACATTTCATTAATATCATTGGTCGCCTTCATCCTTTGAAAGAAAACTTTTGTTTCTTTTAATCACAGTCATATACACAGGATATATATGAATAGCGGCTACTTGAAAGTAAGAGCAATTTAAAACACGCACACTACAGGAAATTATCATACAGAAACGTGTGTTAATAAGAGTTGAGTTAAGTAATGGTGTCTTACGTCCCAGTCAAGAATATTTCACTTATATCGAGACCTCAACAGCTTTAAGCGAAGGTGTCATATTAACAATGACTCACTTCTGTGTCATTTTAACAATGTCTCACTTCTGTGTCATGGTTAACAATGTCTCACTTCTGTGTCATGGTTAACAATGCCACACTTCTGTGTAATATTAACAATGTCTCAATTCTATATCCTTCTTCTGTGTTATGGTAACAATGTCTCACTTATGTGTCATGGTAACAATGTCCTACTTCTGTGCCATGATAAAAATGTCTCACTTCTGTGTCATGGTAACAATGTCTCACTTATGTGTCATGGCAACAATGTCTCACTTTTGTGCCATGGTAACAATGTCTCACTTATGTGTCATGGTAACAATGTCTCACTTCTGTGTCATGGTAACAATGCCCCCCTTTTGTGTCATGGTAAAAATGTCCTACTTCTGTGCAATGGTTATAATGTCTCACATCTGTGCCATGGTAACAATGTCCCACTTCTGTGCCATGGTAAAAATGTCCTACTTCTGTGCCATGGTAACAATGTCCCACTTCTGTGCAATGGTAAAATTGTCCCACTTCTGTGCCATGGTAAAAATGTCCTACTTCTGTGCCATGGTAAAATTGTCCTTCTTCTGTGCCATGGTTACAATGTCTCACTTCTGTGCCATGGTAACAATGTCTCACAAATGTGCCATGGTAAAAATGTCCTACTTCTGTGCCATGGTAGCAATGTCCCACTTCTGTGCCATAGTAAAAATGTCCCACTTCTGTGCCATGGTAACGATGTCTCACTTCTGTGCCATGGTAACAATGCCACACTTCTGTGCTATAGTAACAATGTCTCACTTCTGTACCATGGTAACAATGTCACACTTCTGTGCCATAGTAACAATGTCACACTTCTGTGCCATGGTAACAATGTCCCACTTCTGTGTCATGGTAACAAAGCCCCATTTCTGTGCCATGGTAAAATTGTCCTACTTCTGTGTCATGGTAACAATGTCTCACTTCTGTGCCATGGTAACAATGTCTGACTTCTGTGCCATGGTAACAAAGCCCCATTTCTGTGCCATGGTAAAATGTCCTACTTCTGTACCATGGTAACAATGTCCCACTTCTGTATCATGGTAACAAAGCCCCATTTTTGTGCCATGGTAAAATATCCTACTACTGTGCCATGATAACAATGTCTCACTTCTGTGTCATGGTAACAATGCCCCACTTCGGTGCTACTGTAAAAATGTCCTACATCTGTGCTATGGTTACAATATCTAACTTCTGTGCCATGGTAACAATGTTCCACTTATGTGCCATGGTAACAATGTCCCACTTTTGTGCCATGGTAAAATTGTCCCCACTTCTGTGCCATGGTAAAAATGTCCCCACTTCTGTGCCATGGTAACAATGTCCCACTTCTGTGCCATGGTAAAATTGTCCCCACTTCTGTGCCATGGTAAAAATGACCCCACTTCTGTGCCATGGAAAAATGTCCCCATTTCTGTGTCATGGTAACAATGTCCCACTTCTGTGCCATTGGTAAAATTGTCCCCACTTCTGTGCCATGGTAAAAATGTCCCCACTTCTGTGCCATTGTAACGATGTCTTACTTCTGTTTTATAAGTACAATGTTCCACTTATTAAAGTTGTTATATTGGGCATATATCTTATTTTGTTAATCTCAAAATCGTAATTTATGTGGTGAGCGAGTTTTGTGCAAAAACAAAAATATCTTCTTGATAATTTCAAAATCTAAGTTTATGTTGTGATATCGCAAGTTCATGATGTAATATATTTTAGATTTGTGGATAATGTCCACCATTGTTTACCATGGATTCGTAGTTCTTGGCGTTCGAGACGTTCGTTCTCCGATTTCCATTCCTGTACAGTTTATCGCTTTTAAGAGAACAACCGACACTCAAGAACGTAACATCGAATGCACCTACATAGTGAGCGTGTTGGTTCACTAGCTAGCAACTCCACTGACATAGTCGACCACTCAGTTCATTATACTGTTCCGAAGCAGACGATAAGTACAAATATTTTTTTTAAAAATACGGTCAAGCACCTGTCGTTAGTGACAACAACAATGAAATAGGAGTTTTGTAATTGTGTAACTGTTGATCCTATACCGACAAAGTACAGTGCAGACCTATCAATAGTTTAACACTAAGCTAACGATTTTTTAAAACTTAGAACAAAATTTTGAGTCATATTAAGAAACACATCTACAAATCAAACTCACTCACTGCAATCATACAAACATCCACACACACATGTCAAGTACCAGTCTAATTGTACATGTAATAATACCGAATCCTAGTCATTTCGGCACTAGGTGATTTCGGCACCTGGCAAGTCATTTTGGCACCGGGTCAATTCTGCACCTGGTCATTTCGGTGAGAACACGATGAGAGTAAGAGAATAGTTTTCAGTTTTTATTAAACTGCAATTTATTGTTTACTTGGTACATATGTACTTATTCAATAACAATGACAAAACATGTATATTCGTCAAAGACATGATGACACCAATGGAACTTTAAATGCGTGTTTTCCATGACGCGCCAACCTGCAGAGCTCTGTTATAGGCAGACAACATTTACAAGTACACTTGGCCTTTGATTTAAATATTATTGATGTACTATAACATTTATGTAAAGAAAATACAGGTGATTATTTCGTCTGCATCATGGGAGAAAACGCATTATCAATATTTATGTACAGTCAAACCTGTCTATAAAGGCCACCCAAGGGAACCAGAAAACGTGGCCTTTTTGGACAGGGAGCTTTACTTACAGGTTCAAAAAAGTATGAATACAGAAGAATTGGGATACAATTCTACTGGCCTTTATCAGCAGGTGGCCCTTTTATAAAGGTGACCTTCAGGACAGGTTGGACTGTACTAGTATATAACTGTGAATCCAAAACACTGCCTTGGTACTGGATAAATCATTGTGTATGAAAATTCCTAATGCAAGGTCAAACAGACTAGTTATTGTTGTTAACTATATCAGTTGTTATCAGGCGGATTTATTATCTTTCTCTTCCGTCTTTCGTGTAAGTGGGAGGTCGTGGGTTCGATCCCCGGTCGGGCCTGGCCAAAGACTTGAAAGTGGGTAGCGACTGTTTTTTCGCCGAGCATTACGAAATGAAAGTCGGATGAGACTTAAAATAAACGAAGTTCCTTGTCACGATGGGCTTGGCACGCTAAAGAAATCTGCCGTATAATCAGCGCAACGCACAGGCAAAATTTCTGCACCTTCGTCTATAGCTGCGGCGACGTCTCGATATAAGTGAAATATTCTTGACTGGGACGCTAAACACTATTACTCAACTCAATTTCTTTCTCCAGTGTAGCTATGGATTTTCTGTGTCACATGTAAACTTATGCAAAGACGGATTTTTGGCTAGTGCGGTATTATGAATTATGAATGGAACTTTTACATATTTTGATATTGCAAGCAAAACCTATCAAGTCCACCAAAACCTGTTATGGCCGTCATCAAAATAATTTTATTAAGTATGATGTCTCTGTATTCAAAATAATCCTGGATATATTTTGCGTCCGGTATTTCTACGTTCCTTTTCATTCCCATTTTTAATTTTATACGTTACGAGTATAGCTCGCTTAGCAGAATATGCTTACATTTCCGGAGCTACCGGTCTGACTTTCGTGCCAGAAGTTTACCTGTTTACCTTACAAAGTGTTTTATTGCCTTTGCTTTGGGGTTGTGGTTTGTACATGGATCTTAGTTTTTGCTTTTGATCTTAGTCAAGGCGTTTATGTATGTCAATATTTTTTTTAATTTGAATTAATACTTGTTCGTAAGCTTTAGGAAAGAGAAAGATATGAGAAATGATGTTTTCAGCCCTAATTAAGAATATTTCACTTATATAGAGACGGCCAGTCCAGGATTAATTGAGAAAAATTTATATTTCTAATCTAAATTTGCATTGAAGGTACAAAAAAGAAGAAATAAAATACTCATCAATGTAACATACATGTATATATACTCTATATATACTGCGGGGTGGGGGGGGGTTATTAGTTGCTCATGTCGAAGTTACTGTTTTATTTAGAATATATATAATTATACATCCTAAACTTCTGCATTAGTTTTAAGTTTTAAAACTGATTTCAAACATACTATCATGAGAGTTTTATATTTAAAATCTTAGCAATACATCATAATATCAGATTTGAAACACCAGTCACGGTTTGTAACTTCCAGGATAATTCTGAGACTTGAAGCCAAATTTTCTGCAATATAAAAAATATCCTACCACCGTTAGGGCAGATAATTCGGCCTTGTGTAAATTAAGATATGTTTAATTAAAAATAGGCATGCATGTGGGGCTTGCTAAAATGTTGACCCGATAATTTGAAACCTGAAATCGACATTAATTTGTTAGAAGTTTGGTATTGTAAAAATGGTTGGTTATCTTGTTTAATCAGCGAAGTTTAGAGACAAGCTAGTGTTTTTCTTGATTCCTAACGATTCAGCCATGTCCAAAATTCATCTAACCATACATGTTAGAAATCTGACTATTGCCATCGTCTACACTGTCGATTTTGGAACTTAATGAAAGATTGAACAATTAATATTATAATTAAGGTACATGTCGCACATCAGTTTCTGTGAGATTGAAACCCATAAATTTTATTTGTGTATTACGTCATGTTTTCCGAGATTTACCGCCATGCCGGTCTGTCCTTGTCCTCATGGGTTATAGTATATGTGCGACCGAGCAGAGAGAAATATATGTCTCTGGACCGAGAAATAAACTTTTTTTTGAATGAAAATTTTGTTTATACATTATTTCTAAAAATACCTAGTTACCACAATAAAACTTATTTCAGTCAATGAATTTATTTAGAAGCCACGGTCCAGCTAGTCACGCCACGTGATAGTTCTGCCGAAAAGCTGTATGGTTATCGAAAAATGTCGGTATTTATAACTACTCATAAACACAAAACGTTTTGATTAACTGCAATAATTTTGATATTTTTAAAATATGAAATCCGTCTATTTTATAGGCATATTACTTTTGTTGTTTTTTTAAAAGATAGTGGTACGGTTTATGTCAACTTTAACTTTGCGATTTTTTATCATTTGAAAAAAATTTTTTCCTATGACGTCATTATTTTTTCTAAAAATTCAAGTAAAATTTTCACATCATTAGAGTGTACCTAAAAAAAAATTGAGAACAAAAATTAAAGTCCTGAAATAATATTTTCATTTGGTACTATATTTGTCAAAATCTGATAAGTATTAACGACATGACGGTCAAAAGAAAACTATGGCTTGAGATTTACAGTGACGCCAAAAATATGCGTAGAAATGCGTAGTTGAGGCTTCGTCCTCGTCAAATTCACCCCCAGTATCAACAAATTCGCCCCATGTCAAAATCGGTAGCTCTTTTTATTATTATGATTCCCGAACATCGAAGGTGGGGAATCATATTGTTTTCGTTCTGTTTCTTCTTATTATTAATCTTATTCCTATCATTCCACCCTTCTCAAGACCTACTGTCATAGTATATGCTGGATCAGATCTCGAAAACGGCTCGATGGATTTAGATGAAATTAAGTACCAATAATCTGTTACCTGTGTAGATATGCTAGACATGTTCATTTTCTCTTTATCTGGAAGGTGGGTTGGTGTAAATGGCGTAATTAAATACGTCGTTAAAGACCGGGGAAACCAATTCTGAATGGACATAAGCTGGTTATGACACTTTAATAATATTAAGCCAATGCCTTCACCTATTAGTTATTCCGATTAGTGACCGTCAAACAAGTCCACTTGAGCATGAGATCTGTACGGCCGCAGGACAAAACGTACCCATACCATAACCAAGAAACCGGGCGACAGTAACTTTAGGACCAATAAGACGGGCAACATTAAGCTTATGCAAATGAAACAGGCGACAGTAAAACCGACACTAGTTCACCTATAACCCAGATGACCTGTAGTTATACGATCTAAACGAATATAAGAACCAACTTTAACTCGACTACAATTTGGAACCACGGTCGTTGAAACAAAAAAAACGCATCCTTACTACTAAAAAAAGTAGTCCGATGTCTATACCGTGCTTTATGGATCAGCGCTGTTTGAAATTCAAATATAAGCTTGGTGTTAAACTTTAAACAGTCTTGTACAAAACAGCCCACGTTAGTTTTGAGGAAGAACGTTCCATTAATATCATTGGTCGCCTTCATCCTTTGATAGTTGTAGAAAGAAAACTTTTGTTTCTTTTAATCACAGTCATATACACAGGATATATATATGAATAGCAGCTACTTGAAAGTAAGAGCAATTTAAAACACGCACACCACAGGAAATTATCATACAGAAACGTGTGTTAATAAGAGTTGAGTTGAGTACTGGTGTCTTACGTCCCAGTCAAGAATATTTCACTTATATCGAGACCTCAACAGCTATAAGCGAAGGTGTCATATTAACAATGACTCACTTCTGTGTCATTTTAACAATGTCTCACTTCTGTGTCATGGTTAAAAATGCCACACTTCTGTGTAATAATTACAATGTCTCAATTCTATATCCTTCTTCTGTGTCATGGTAACAATGTCTCACTTATGTGTCATGGTCACAATGTCCTACTTCTGTGCCATGATAAAAATGTCTCACTTCTGTGTCATGGTAACAATGTCTCACTTATGTGTCATGGTAACAATGTCTCACTTCTGTGCCATGGTAACAATGTCTCACTTATGTGTCATGGTAACAATGTCTCACTTATGTGTCATGGTAAAAATGTCTCACTTCTGTGTCATGGTAACAATGCCCCCTCTTTTGTGTCATGGTAACAATGGCCTACTTCTGTGCAATGGTTACAATGTCTCACATCTGTGCCATGGTAACAATGTCCCACTTCTGTGCCATGGTAAAAATGTCCTACTTCTGTGCCATGGTAAAATTGTCCTACTTCTGTGCCATGGTTACAATGTCTCACTTCTGTGCCATGGTAACAATGTCTCACAAATGTGCCATGGTAAAAATGTCCTACTTCTGTGCCATTGTAACAATGCCCAATTTCTGTGCCATGGTAAAAATGTCCTACTTCTGTGCCATGGTAACAATGTCCCACTTCTGTGCCATAGTAAAAATGTCCCACTTCTGTGCCATGGTAACAATGTCTCACTTCTGTGCCATGGTAACAATGTCACACTTCTGTGCCATGCTAACAATGTCACACTTCTGTGTCATAGTAAAAATGTCCTACTTCTGTGCCATAGTAACAATGTCTCACTTCTGTGCCATGGTAACAATGTCACACTTCTGTGCCATGGTAACAATGTCCCACTTCTGTGCCATGGTAACAATGTCCCATTTCTGTGTCATGGTAACAAAGCCCCATTTCTGTGCCATGGTTAAATGTCCTACTTCTGTGCAATGGTAACAATGTCCAACTTCTGTGCCATGGTAACAATGTCCCACTTCTGTGTCATGGTAAAATGTCTCACTTCACTTCTGTGCCATGGTAACAATGTCCCACTTCTGTGCCATGGTAAAATGTCCTACTTCTGTGCCATGGTAACAATGTCCCACTTCTGTGCCATGGTAAAATTGTCCTACTTCTGTGCCATGGTAACAATGTCTCACTTCTGTGCCATGGTAACAATGTCACACTTCTGTGCAATGGTAACAATGTCACACTTCTGTGCCATGGTAACAATGTTCCACTTCTGTGTCATGGTAACAAACCCCCATTTCTGTGCCATGGTAAAATTGTCCTACTTCTGTGCCATGGTAACAATGTCTCACTTCTGTGCCATGGTAACAAAGCCCCATTTCTGTGCCATGGTAAAATGTCCTACTTCTGTACCATGGTAACAATGTCCCACTTCTGTGTCATGGTAACAAAGCCCCATTTCTGTGCCATGGTAAAATGTGCTACTTCTGTGCCATGATAACAATGTCACACTTCTGTGCCATGGTAACAATGTCTAACTTCTGTGCCATGGTAACAATGCCCCACCTCTGTGCTATTGTAAAAATGTCCTACTTCTGTGCCATGGTTACAATATCTAACTTCTGTGCCATGGTAACAATGTTCCACTTCTGTGCCATGGTAACAATGTCCCACTTTTGTGCCATGGTAAAATTGTCCCCACTTCTGTGCCATGGTAAAAATGTCCCCACTTCTGTGCCATGGTAACAATGTCTTACTTCTGTGCCATGGTAAAATTGTCCCCACTTTTGTGCCATGGTAAAAATGTCCCCACTTCTGTGCCATGGTAACAATGTCCCACTTCTGTGCCATGGTAAAATTGTCCCCACTTCTGTGCCATGGTAAAATTGTCCCCACTTCTGTGCCATGGTCAAAATGTCCCCACTTCTGTGCCATGGTCAAAATGTCCCCACTTCTGTGCCATGGTAACAATGTCCCACTTCTGTGCCATGGTAAAATTGTCCCCACTTCTGTGCCATGGTAAAAATGTCCCCACTTCAGTGCCATGGTAACGATGTCTTACATCTGTTTTATAAGTACAATGTTCCACTTATTAAAGTTGTTATATTGGGCATATATCTTGTTTTGTTAATCTCAAAATCGTAGTTTATGTGGTGAGCGAGTTTTGTGCAAAAACAAAAATATGTTCTTGATAATTTCAAAATCTAAGTTTATGTTGTGATATCGCAAGTTCATGATGTAATATATTTTAGATTTGTTGATAATGTCCACCATTGTTTACCATGGATTCGTAGTTCTTGGCGTTCGAGACGTTCGTTCTCCGATTTCCATTTCTGTACAGTTTATCGCGTTTAAGAGAACAACCGACACTCAAGAACGTAACATCGAATGCACCTACATAATGAGCGTGTTGGTGCACTAGCTAGCAACTCCACTGACATAGTCGACCACTCAGTTCATTATACTGTTCCGAAGCAGACGATACGTACAAATATTTTCATAAATACCGTCGAGCACCTGTCGTTAGTGACAACAACAATGAAATAGGAGTTTTGTAATTGTGTAACTGTTGTACTCTTCTACCCATCCTATACCGACAAAGTACAGTGCAGACCTATCAATAATTTAACACTAAGCTAACGATTTTTTAAAATTAGAACAAAATTCTGAGTCATATTAAGAAAAACAACTACAAATCAAACTATACAAACATCTACACACACATGCCAAGTACCAGTCTAATAGAACATGTAATACATGTAATACCGAATTTTAGTCATTTCGGCACTAGGTGATTTCGGCACCTGGCAAGTCATTTTGGCACCGTGTCAATTCTGCACCTGGTAATTTCGGCACCAGCTCCGGGTCATTTCGGCACCTCGCCAGTACCGTAAAATATAAGTTATCTATAACTTTGATGCCAAATTGTCAGCGTATTTCGAGCCTTTGTTATCTCCATCTCGGCAGCTGCTATCTGTCACTCACTCGATAGAAATTTTGGCCACTGGCTATCATTATCTTGGACATTCGACATTTTGCTCCGACTCCTTTCCGTAAGCTCGGTTTCAAACTTTCAACAGGTCTGTACTGTTTATCTCGATTAAACAGCTCCTACAGACAGTCCAACCTGCCTTAAAGGTCACCTCTATATAAGGGCAACCTGCTGATAAAGACCAGTAGAATTGTATTTACAATTGTTCTTTTTTCATATTATTTGAATCTGTATATAAATGTCACCTGCCCATAAAGGCTACTTTGACTGCACATGTATCTATGGGTTTGTCACGGGTTATATGCACCACATTCGCTGTGAATTTGTTAAAAACAGCCATGAAGAATTTTATCACAGGGATTGAAGTTTTAATTTGTTTTTATGGTTCTATTTTGTGGTATTTCCGAGCCTATTATGTATCGATTAGCCGGTCCTAATGGACCAACAGGCTTGTTTGTTCAGGTTAATGTACCTCGCTCGATATGACCTTGGACACAATTATCACCTTGTCCAGATTAAACAAGAATCTCTCCAACCAATCGTTATTCTCCTCACCTTTATTTCTGACCAATCAGATCCAAGCGAATGAGGTGGATTTTAATTGTAAGTGCCACCAACATGTGCCTGAGCCATGACATTTTATGAAGAATACTGCTCAGTATTAAAGAATGTAACTCCAAAGTTATTTAACTGGTAAAGTGCCCACAACTCGGCTTTCGTAAAACAACAGTCTTTTGGGGATGGCAAGTTTGTTTAGCACGTTACCAGACGAATGACAAATGGAAATTTGTATTATGTTATATGATTTGCCCAAAATAACGATGCAAAATATATGTACAGTCTAACCTGCCTTAAAGGCCACCTGTATTTAAGGGTCACCTGCTGATAAAAGCCAGTAGAATTGTATCCCAACTGTTCTTTATTCATTATAATTTGAACCTGTATATTAAGGTCACCTGTCCATAAAGACCACTTTTATTGGTTCCCTTTGGTAGCCTTTATAGACAGGTTTGACTGTAATTGTAAGAGCCTCTTGCTCAAGGGAAAACTACCAGTCAAATACGGAATACCGCAATTCATGAGATCGGTTTTTTTTGTAGATTCATGCTTTTAAAACCATTGGTTGAAAAAACGATTTTTAATGAAATTGTTATAATAAAAGTCCCCATTGCTAATTGCAAGATACGTTCGTATGAATGTCTGCCTCTTGTTTATAACCCGATATTAATATATTAAGAGTCAAACAGTTTTGAACAGATTTAAAATCTAAATAATCCCCTTACTTTTCAAACTATTTATGAAACCCAGGATGTCATCCTGAAGATCATTTGAAGCTCATTATGTCTATATTAGAAATTAGTTGAAAATCATTAAATGATAAAATATCGTCAAAATTTGCAAGATTTTAGGCAAAGGAAAAATCCCAGTTAGGGTCAGGAATGTTTGGGGGTGCAATTTATCATTCATTAAAATTACATTCAGTCAAACCTGTCTTTAAAGGCCACCCAAGAGAACCAATAAAATTACCTTTATGGGCAGGTGGCGTTAATATACAGGTTCAAATAATATGAATAAAGAACAATTGGGATACAATTCTACTGGCCTTTATCAGCAGATGGCCCTAATATAGAGGTGGTCTTTAAGGCATGTTAGACTGTAATATTATTAATTATTGAACACGATGAGAGTTCGAGAATAGTTTTCAGTTTTCATTAAACTGCAATTTATTGTTTACTTGGTACATATGTACTTATTCAATAACAATGACAAAACACGCAGATTCGTCAAAGACATGATGACGCCAATGGAACTTTAAATGCGTGTTTTCCATGACGCGCCAACCTGCAGAGCTCTGTTATAGGCAGACAACATTGACAAGAACACTTGGCCTTTGATTTAAATATTATTGATGTACTATAACATTTATGTAAAGAAAATACAGGTGCTCATTTCGTCTGCATCATGGGGAAAACGCATTTTCAATATTTATGTACAGTCAAACCTGTCTATAAAGGCCACCCAAGGGAATCAGTAAAAGTGGTTATTTTGGGCAGGGGGCCTTTATTTACAGGTTAAAAAAATATGAATAAAGAATAATTGGGATACAATTTTACTGGCCTTTATCAGCAGGTGACCCTTCTATAGAGGTGACCTTTAGGGCAGGCTGGACTGTATTAGTATATATACTGGATAAATCATTGTGTATGAAAATTTCTAATGCAAGTATATCAGTTGTTTTCATGTGGATTCATTATCTTTCTCTTCCGTCTTCCGTATAAGTGGGAGGTCGTGGGTTTGATACCCGGTCGGGTCTGGCCCAAGAATTGAAAGTGGGTAGTGACTGTTCTTTCGGCAGGCACTCGGTATTACGAAATGAAAGTCACGGTCCTTTCGGATAGTAACTTAAAATAAACGAGGTCCTTTGTCACGGTAGGCTTGGCACGCTTAAGAACTCTGCTGTATAATTCCATCAGCGCAAACGCACAGCAAAAGTTTTTGCACTCTCGCCTATAGCTGTTAAAGTCTCGATATCAGTGAAATATTCTTGACTGGGACGTTAAACACCATTACTCAACTCATTATCTTTCTCTATGGATGTTCTGTGTCACTTATGCAAAGACGGATTTCTGTCGTATTATGAATGGCTTTGTATCGATATTGCAAGCAAAGCCTTATCGAACCCATCAAAACTTTTTATGGCCGTCATCAAAATAATGTTAATATGTATGATGTCTCTGTATCCAAAATAATCCTGGTATTTCTACGTTCCTTTTCATTCCCTTTTTTGATTTTACACGTGACGAGTAGGAGGTGCTTACATTTCCGAAATTACCGGCCTGAATTTCGTGCCGGAAGTTCACCTGTTTACCTTACAAAGATTTTTATTTGCCTTTGCTTTGGGATTGTTGTTTGTACATGGATCTTAGTTTTTGCTTTTAATCTTAGTCAAGGTATTTATGTATGTTTTATACGTAAAATTTTTAAAATTTGAATTAATACTTGTTTGTAAGCTTTAGGAAAGTAATGAGGTTTTTAGCACACTCAAGAATATTTCACTTATATCGAGACGGCCAGTTCAGGATTGGTGGAAGTGCCCCGAGGAAAAACACCTACTTTCGGCAAGCGAATTGAATTGTTTTCTCACAATAGGATCCGTTTCGAGTGGGATTTTAACAAGCACGCGCTTTTGACCAATCGACCACCGAGACGAGAGAGAGAGAGAGAGAGAGAGAGAGAGAGAGTGTGTGTGTGTGTGTGTGTGTGTGTAGTTTTAAGCCCTACTCAAGAATATTTCACGCATATCAAGGCGGTCAGTTCTAGAATGTTGGAGGAAACCGGAATGACTGGAGAGAAAAAAACAACCTTCGGCAAGCAAATTGAAATTTTTCAATCACATAATAATCTGCGCAGAGTGAGATTTGAACATAAGCGGCTAGCGGCGCTATGGTCCATCAGCGCGCGCTTTAGACCTCTTGGTTACCGAGGCTCCAAGAGAGAGGGACAGAGAGAGAGAAAGAGAGAGAGAGAGAGAGAGAGAGAGAGAATTTCTATTTTGCTGACGAATGTTTATTTATATAACTAATAATTCTATATCTTGTCTTTGAAGAGTTCATGCGTCGGTTACGAACAATTAGCTAATGTAAGCCGAGTGGGCACCACGTGTCTGAGATAATGAGTCAGTGAATTCAGAGGTGAAAATCCTCACTTCCACATGTAAGGTTCATTTACAGTTGAAACAAACAGGCGTATGTAAAAACCCAGATAACTACCATCCTTATATTTTGATATCCACGCATATTGAAAAGTCACTAGACAGCGATATCTTAGTAATAATAATAATAATAATGTTTTAAATTATTAAATCATGAACTATTATAGAAATGAAAAATCAATATAATATTAATAATGATAATAACCACGCGGTCAGTAAAGGCCGGAGAAATGCACTCTGGTTTCACCATCATCCCTTTTTCATAGGAAAGAATCTGTTGTTGGATTAACGTAAAACCAGTTAAGAATATTCTCAATTCTCAAGAATCGCGACAGGTGTATTTCCATTACCATAGCAACTTAATACAATCAATATTAATATTGTTTGTAATTTCCGTCAATAATCATACAATAACGGAACGAATGACAGTGTAATATTCATTTCCGAGTGCTAAAATTAACACCTAAGCAAGTAATATCATTCTATAAGTTTTAAAAATATTTTACAAACTTATATATATATATATATAATATATTAGTGATGGTGTTTTGCGCGTATCGAATATGTTTTGAGTCCGTTTCTCGTGCTGTCACATCAAGTGTATTTTGAGTCTGTTTCTCGTGTGTCACATAAGTATATTTTGACTCCGTTTTTCGTGCTGCCTCATGGGTATATTTTGAGTCAGTTTCTCGGGCTGTCACATTGAATGTATTTTGAGTCCGTTTCTCATGTGTCACATCGAGTGTATTTTGCGTCCGTTTTTCGTGATGTCACATCGAGTGTATTTTGAGTCCGTTTCTCATGTGTCACATCGAGTGTATTTTGCGTCCGTTTTTCGTGCTGTCACATCGAGTGTATTTTGCGTCCGTTTTTCGTGATGTCACATCGAGTGTATTTTGAGTCCGTTTCTCATGTGTCACATCGAGTGTATTTTGAGTCTGTTTCTCGTGTGTCACATCAAGTATATTTTGACTCCGTTTTTCGTGCTGCCTCATGGGTATATTTTGAGTCATTTTCTCGGGCTTCACATTGAATGTATTTTGAGTCTGTTTCTCGTGTTCTCACATCGAGTGTATTTTGAGTCCGTTCCCCGTTCAATCATATCGAGTGTATTTTGAGTCCGTTTCTCTCTCATCCACATCGAGTGTATTTTGAGTCCGATTCTCGTTCAACAACATCGAGTGTATTTTGAGTCAGTTTCTCGTGCTGTCACATCGAGTGTATTTTGAGTCTGTTTCTCGTGTTCTCACATCGATTGTATTTTGAGTCCGTTTTTCTTTCAACCACATCGAGTGTATTTTAGGTCCATTTATCGTGCTGTCACATCGAGTGTATTTTGCGTCCGTTTTTCGTGATGTCACATCGAGTGTATTTTGAGTCCGTTTCTCATGTGTCACATCGAGTGTATTTTGCGTCCGTTTTTCGTGCTGTCACATCGAGTGTATTTTGCGTCCGTTTTTCGTGATGTCACATCGAGTGTATTTTGAGTCCGTTTCTCATGTGTCACATCGAGTGTATTTTGAGTCTGTTTCTCGTGTGTCACATCAAGTATATTTTGACTCCGTTTTTCGTGCTGCCTCATGGGTATATTTTGAGTCATTTTCTCGGGCTTCACATTGAATGTATTTTGAGTCTGTTTCTCGTGTTCTCACATCGAGTGTATTTTGAGTCCGTTCCCCGTTCAATCATATCGAGTGTATTTTGAGTCCGTTTCTCTCTCATCCACATCGAGTGTATTTTGAGTCCGATTCTCGTTCAACAACATCGAGTGTATTTTGAGTCAGTTTCTCGTGCTGTCACATCGAGTGTATTTTGAGTCTGTTTCTCGTGTTCTCACATCGATTGTATTTTGAGTCCGTTTTTCTTTCAACCACATCGAGTGTATTTTAGGTCCATTTATCGTGCTGTCACATCGAGTGTATTTTGAGTCCGTTTCTCGTGCTGTCACATTGAGTGTGTTTTGAGTCCGTTTCTCGTGCTGTCACATCGAGTGTATATTAAGTCCGTTTTTCGTGCTGTCACATCGAGTGTATTTTGAATCTGTTTCTCGGGCTGTCATATGAAGTGTATTTTGAGTTTATTTATCTTGCTGTCACATCAAGTGTATTTTGAGTTCATTTCTCTAGCTGTCATATGAAGTGTATTTTGAGATTATTTCTCTTGTTGTCATATCAAGTGTATTTTGAGTCAATTTCTGTTGCTGTCACATCAAGTGTATTTTGAGTTGATTTCTCTTGCTGTCACATCAAGTGTATTTTGAGTTTAATTTCTATTGCTTTCACATCAAGTGTATGTTGAGTCCATTTCTCTTGCTGTCACATCAAGTGTATTTTGAGTTTATTTCTCTTGCTGTCACATCAAGTGTATTTTGAGTCTATTTCTCTTGCTGCCACATCAAGTGTATTTTGAGTCCATTTCTCTTGTTGTCATTTGAAGTGTATTTTGAGTTTATTTCTCTTGCTGTTACATCAAGTGTGTTTTGAGTTTATTTTTATTGCTGTCACATCAAGTGTATTTTGAGTTCATTTCTCTTGCTGTCATTTGAAGTGTATTTTGAGTTTATTTCTCTTGCTGTTACATCAAGTGTGTTTTGAGTTTATTTCTCTTGCTGTCACATCAAGTGTATTTTGAGTTCATTTCTCTTGCTGTCACATCAAGTGTATTTTGAGTTCATTTCTCTTGCTTTCATATGAAGTGTCTTATGAGTTTATTTTTATTGCTGTCACATCAAGTGTATTTTGAGTCCATTTCTCTTGCTGTCACATCAAGTGTATTTTGAGTTCATTTCTCTTGCTGTCACATCAAGTGTATTTTGAGTTTATTTCTCTTGCTGTCACATCAAGTGTATTTTGAGTTCATTTCTCTTGCTGCCACATCAAGTGTCTTATGAGTTTATTTCTATTGCTGTCACATCAAGTGTATTTTGAGTCCATTTCTCTTGCTGTCACATCAAGTGTATTTTGAGTTCATTTCTCTTGCTTTCATATGAAGTGTCTTATGAGTTTATTTTTATTGCTGTCACATCAAGTGTATTTTGAGTCCATTTCTCTTGCTGTCACATCAAGTGTATTTTGAGTTCATTTCTCTTGCTGTCACATCAAGTGTATTTTGAGTTTATTTCTCTTGCTGTCACATCAAGTGTATTTTGAGTTCATTTCTCTTGCTGCCACATCAAGTGACTTATGAGTTTATTTCTATTGCTGTCACATCAAGTGTATTTTGAGTCCATTTCTCTTGCTGTCACATCAAGTGTATTTTGAGTTCATTTCTCTTGCTTTCATATGAAGTGTCTTATGAGTTTATTTTTATTGCTGTCACATCAAGTGTATTTTGAGTTCATTTCTCTTGCTGTCGCATCAAGCGTATTTTGAGCTGATTTCTCTTGCTGTCACATCAAGTGTATTTTGAGTTTATTTCTATTGCTGTCACATCAAGTGTATTTTGAGTTCATTTCTCTTGCTGTCACATCAAGTGTATTTTGAGTCCTTTTCTCTTGCTGTCACATCAAGTGTATTTTGAGTTCATTTCTCTTGCTTTCATATGAAGTGTCTTATGAGTTTATTTCTATTGCTGTCACATTAAGGGTATTTTGAGTTCATTTCGCTGTCATATCAAGTGTATTTTGAATCTGTTTCTTGAGTAGTTTGTCTTGTTATCGCATCTAAAAGTTTATTTATTTTGTATTTTTGACTCTGTCTCATGGTGTCATTTGGAGTTTCTTTTGAGCTCATTTCTCTTGCTGTCGCATCGGGTCTATTTAGAGTCCGTTCCTATTGTTGTGAGATCGAGTATATAGTAAAATCACTTTTATTACAGTCTACATTGTACGAGTTAATAATCAGTTACCATGATAACATTTACAGTGTTAAACGCTTTCTTGAGGTCGATGAACTCAAATCTGATACCAATGTCCTCAGTCACGATTTCGTTTTGTGCAAACAACAATAATAAATAAAACATAGCTAAGACTTGTACTTAATACACTCATATTGTAACTCAAGTTCCCCTTTATTGAAATATTAAGATTGATGTTATGGTTGTAGATAAATGATTAACACGGATTATTCTCAGTAGGACAATAAGAAAGAAGATGTTTCTTCCTCTTCTTTTACATATTTATTTTTATTTATTTATTTATTTATTTATTTATTTATTATTTATTTATTTATTTTAGCCGGGAAAGCCATCATATTATATTTTTTTCTATTTTATGTTTTTCATTTATTTATTTATTTATTTATATTATTTGATTTATTTATATTTCTATTTTAAGAAAGTCGGTTTATTTATTTATTTATTTATTTATTTATTTATCTTAACTCCCCTTCCCCTGTAACTCATACTAAATTAACCTTTGGGTCACTGGGGTTAATTCGGGTCAAAAGAACATAAGTCAAATTATACAATACAATATGCGCAACGTAGCGGATCGGACAAAATTCCGGAGAAAGGTTATTGACCGACAGGTCATGCTATATCCCAACAGATGGATAGTATAACAGTATACGACTACAAAAAACATATATGGTAATTTAATTAATGGCTTAATTGCAAAAATGCTTCCTCAGGGAATCAAATTACCATAGTAAATTTATTGTGAAATTAACGTACTTCTAACGATATCGCCTTTTTAATTAGTGCATTTTTTTTATGCACAAATAAATTAAGTACAATTTCCCTAATTAAACATTAAAATTTACCCATACACGTTCGCATTTATAACGTTTTCGGAATGACAAGCAAAAGGTCAAGTGTGTGGGGAAGTTTCAACATATTTTTTCAAGGTTTGGTCATCGCATGGACAATTTGTTGAAATAAATAAATAAATAAATAAATAAATAAATAAATAAATAAATAAATAAATAAATAAATAAATGGACTTAAGTTCCAACTCGCTAAGATACCTCGCGGGCAATTATTTGTAATCATTGATTATTAGTGAAAAAAAAATCGTTGGTCAGGTCTGTGATTAAATGTTGACAATATTCGGGGTTTTTTCCGTTTTTTCTTAGTCCAGTTTCTCGAGACATATCACAACTAATCGTCTCTATATCCTGATTTCAGTAATTTTGAAGGCGTTTAAAAACCAATAAATCCATTCATCTATCCCCCTCTTGAAGTACGGTTTCAACATGCTAAATATTTATCTTGTATTTCAGTTTTATCAACAAAGAAGTACCAACAACAGGCAACATAAACACATTTAAAAATAAGTTCACAATAGCGCTTGATTCTGTACAATTTACCTATAATATTTATGTGTTATTGGAAACAACAGAATTCAGTTTTAAAAATCAGGGATAATTTCGTGGCTTTTTATTTTCGCGAAATTTCGGGAGAATAAAAAGTCTAAAAAATAAAACCTTCGCGAATATTGTATTCTGATATAATTCACTTACTTTTGCACTGATCATTACACTAGAAGGGGGTTTTACCGGAATAATTGCGAAATTCCGGAATAGTTAGACACTTTCCGTAATGTTTGGAAAAATCCGGAATCTTAAGACGAAAATCCGGAATAATAAGTCAAAATCCGAAATAATTAGGCAAAATCCGGAATAATCAGACAAAATCCGGAATAATCGGTCAAAATCCGGAATAATAAGGCTATATTTTTTACGGTAAATTTTCCGAAATCTAAAGATTCCGGATTTTGTCTGATTATTCCGGATTTTGTCTAATTATTTCGGATTTTGCCTAATTATTTCGGATTTTGACTTATTATTCCGGAAAATGTCCAATTATTACGGTAAAGTATTTTAAAAAATTTAAATTTTCAATTCGTGCCATTTTGTCGTTTTTCACCAGCGTGCAAATAGCCGCACTTTCAAGAAAACTGTGTAAGGGGAAAAAAATACCTAAAACTATCTATCACTAAGCTCGACAGCAGTCGACAGAGGCTTTCCGTACGAACGCGTGTGCGCATGCGCGGATGTATCGTGTTGATACCATGCTGAAGCAAAGACATATATATGTCTCTGGCTGAAGCTAACAAAGATTTATGAAGGATTAACTTTAATTTCTTAATAAAGTTTTGAAATATTAAAAACATTAATTTATTCCTCATATAATGAAAAAGAATAAGTTTGATGTTTTTGAGTAATTTTGGAGATTTTGGGACTTTTTACGTTTGAAATTTTTAAGCTTTCAATATAGATAAAGAGGGTAATATAAAAAAATTATTTAATAAGATTTTGGGGCTATTTAACTTTTATTTAAAAAACAGGTTTTTACGTAAAAATATGACATGATACCTATGATAAACTGATACAGGTATGTGGATAAAATAAAATAAACTGCTTCATTCATTCATATGCCTACCATTTATATCCACATGCATCACTTAAAAAGTTAATTTCAACAAAGTATGCAGTGGCGGATCCAGCGGGGGTTGGAGGATTGTCTCTCACACCGGTACCGCAAATTGTCACTCAACTAGTGGACCAGTTAATTAGTGGTACTGGTTAATTATCTGCGTACAGGTAGTAAATTGCTATCAGGTGATGATGTAATGTGCCAGTTCACTGAGGCATGAAAGAATTCAGGTAGTACTGACCAGTGATAATGTTATTTACCTGATCGCTGAGGCATGAAAGAAATCAGTAGATGACGTTAATTAGGAATACTAATTAAGAGACTTCGGTCTTGTCAAAAAGACTGAATTTTAAACATGATCGTTATCAATACTCCAAGCGTAATTCTTCTTCGAGGAAAGATTCCATAAAGCATGTGATTTCATCAATCATACGTGAATTATTTAATTTGACTTTTTTAAACCAAAGGACATGGCCCAGAGAGAGAGAGAGAGAGAGAGAGAGAGCTAATTCAGAATATTACAATTTTTAGCACACGATTATCATTTTTGTATACTTTTATAGCGCTAATAAAAGCCCTACTTTTTATGCATTAAAAAAATTAATTGGTTCAAATGACAAAAATCCGTTTATCGGTTATATGAAACTAATCCATCTAAAATGATTAGTGCTATTTTCTGATGACGGAATTCTTGTGTGTCGCACCTGTGATATACCATTTTTTAAATCTAATCAAAAACTACATTAAAAAAACGGTATTGTCCATGTCATATACCATTTTTTGAATGTATTTATTATATCAAATTCAAAGAATAGTATATAAGTAGTATGGTATCCGCGTGACACACCTTTAATACACAATGCTGAAACTGACTAATTATTCATTTTAAAACTTATAATATAATAATATTCACTTGAAAGTACAGTAGAGGTAGGAGACCTACCACTTCGGTAGCAGCCAGCATAATTGGTAGAGTGCTCGCAGGTTTTGTCCCTCGGTCTGACCCAAGACGTGAAAAATGGTAGTGACTGTTCGCTCGGCATTAGAAATGAAAGCGGGTCTTTCAGACAAACCTTAAAAACCGAGGCCCCTTGTCACCGCAGGCATGGCACGGTGAAAAATCCTTACTCATAATGCCACCAGCGCAAAGCACAGGTAAATTATTCTGCACCTACACCTGTAGCTGGTGACGTCTCGATAAAAGTGAAATATTCCTGACTTGGACGTTAAACCCCTTTAATTAATGATCAATCAGCCACAGGTCCGGGATTCAAACAAAGATATTTTCCACTCATGAGCGTGAAGTTTATCAACCCGACTGAATCACCCTGACCACCAGATCACGTCCATCCATTATCGACCAATTTAAATCAAAACACTGGTATCCCTCAGAAGGATCGACTTATCGATCTACCATTTCCAAGGGGCCAACAACCTCTCTTCTGGAAACACCTCGACAGATAAAGAGACTGACACGGCAAGTTACCGACGGCGACGAATTTCGACAGTACAGTTTCTGACTCATTGACACTAATAGACTCCTGTCAGTCTGCCGTCAATATTATTATTATTTTTTTTTTAAAAAAGGCTGATTAGTTCTTTAACTCGCTTACATCCACCTTGAATGTAAGGTAAGAAGGAGTTACGACAGGGTTCTAGTGCAGGAAATCGCATCATATGTAATGAAAAAGTAAATTTTTAAGGGGAAACATGCCCCCAACCTTCCTAGGACATCGCGTTTTCGGTGCGAACTTGTGCCCCCCTTTCAACAAGACTCTGGATCCGCCCCTGATATGTTTAAATTGAAAATTCTTTCATTATAATATTTTCAGACAACAAACAAATATTGAGTAGAGGGCTCATATTTATTTATTTATTTATTTATTTATTTATTTATTTATTTAATGATCAATCAAACACAGGTCCGGGATTCAAACAATTAATTATTTTGACTACTAGTCGTTAAAATTAGGAAGGTGTAAATTAAGTATAATAAACATATCACGGTTACTAATTAATTACCATCGGCATACTTCACCAACAACTTACGTAAGTATTGATAACGGAAGCAAATTCAAAACCCTTTAACCGTGGCAAACGAATGGTATAGTCCACGTGACAAATTTACCGGTATGGTGTTAATCTCATTAATTACCTAGATTTATTTGAATGGAAACTTACCGAGGTAATCTTCTTCCCAATCTCTGTTCCCAATAGTAGTTATGCATGATATGACAACTTTTACCATTAAATACCCGTGTGTATTCAAATAAATAAATAAATAAATAAATAAATAAATAAATAAATAAATAAAGAGGGGGTTATTGATGGAGAGAAGACTACAGCATTTTTAAATTACACACATCAGTTTTAAACTGTCATGATTTAATATTTCTTATTTTATGACTTCGCGGTTAATAAATTTGTATTTAAATAAATAAATAAATAAATAAATAAACCACCATTTCATCAAGTAAAACTAGTAAATCTTTCTGCACTATCGTCTTCATGTGAAGATCCTTGGATCTAATAAAATGTATTTCCTGACCTGATTTTAGTATATGGAGAGAGAGAGAGAGAGAGAGAGATATTTTGTCAATCGAAAATTTTTTTCCACAAACGAACGTTTATAAAATTTGTCAATACTGCAAGGTTTTATAATCGTAGAAGAGGGTCATGATCATAACACATTTAATCATCAGTCGGAGCGTTACTTTACAATCATTAATTTATGACCGGTCGCTCTTTTGGATTTTCGTGTGAAAAAAAACCAATTATCATATCGGTTCCATCTACGAAATTTAATACAGTGTTGGTTTTATATTGGCGTTCAAAGCAAGGTTGATTCCATCTGCGATGTGCACAGTGTTATATGTTACCATATTTTCATCTTTTGACAACGCGCAATCCTTGTTTAATATATTAGCAGCAACATTTGTATTAGTACATTTGTTATTTATCGTTTTTACCGGGAAAGTAGTAGATGGTTATGTAATGACGCCAGTAATTGTGATCTAACCGACGAAGCATCCGTTCTGGAAAGCAAGAAACTAAATTTAACGATGAACACGCCTGCTGCATGATCTGTGATAATTTAAAAAAGTAATTAGTATAATTAATCACATGTCCCCAAATGCCTAACCTCATGAGATATGGGGATTAAGGGGCCTATTCAAGGGTGTTTTACCTGTAATTTTACCTATAATTTACCTGTATTTTAATGTCATCATAACCATTTATTGTTATCCCCATTATATGTGATATAGTTACATAATTATGTATCTTAACTAATCGTGAACGAACATTGCATAACAATTGAACTGTGAAACATGGTAAATTTAGTAACTATATTTAATTATACAGCATATATATCTACCATAGCAAGTCAGAAATTATGGGGTTTGGAGTATCCGCGGGATAGTGTAAATCAAGCGTTCAAGGTTCATACAGGGTATAAAAAATAAAAAGTCATCACACCCAATTGGTTACGTAATCGATCATTTTATCTGGGTGAAAATGTGTCCGCGAGGATATACTTTCATGGCAAAATCTATCCGGCGAAATAAATCCATGGCTTATCCTTAAAATATTGTATATGAACAATATTTACCTGTAAAATATTAGCCATGGATCGAAGAAAATATTATCCTACGAAAATATTCGATATGGATAAAATAAACCATTACAGTTTCCCATTCAATGTACATTATTTTGAAATCATCTACACTCGACATAAGTCTACTGTATTTTTTGTTCGTGGAAGTATAATAAACATTTAAATTCTTCCTATTTACAAAGGACATATTAATTTATAAATAAATTTCTGATATTTTATTTACCGTAGTTTAGAAAACTTGATAAAATAAATACATCGGCACGGTGAACACCATACAGGCAAATTAAAAATGGCGGCTGATCGAGGGCGGAACATTTATTACAAGTATTTGTAAGGTATTTTTTCCCCTTACACATGTTCATTGAAAGTGTGGCTATTTGCACGTCGGCGAAATAAGACAAAATGGCGCGAATTGAAAATTTAAATTTTTTAAAATACTTTACCGTAATAATTGGACATTTTCCGGAATAATAAGTCAAAATCCGAAATAATTAGGCAAAATCCGGAATAATTAGACAAAATCCGGAATAATCAGACAAAATCCGGAATCTTTAGATTCCGGAAAATTTACCGTAAAAAATATAGCCCAATTATTCCGGATTTTGACCGATAATTACGGATTTTGTCTGATTATTCCGGATTTTGCCCAAATATTTCGGATTTTGACTTATTATTTCGGATTTTCGTCTTAAGATTCCGGATTTTTCCAAACATTACGGAAAGTGTCTAACTATTCCGGAATTTCGCAATTATTCCGGTAAAACCCCCTTCTAGTGATTACCTGACAACGCGAATGATAAAAACACGCAAATATTTTGAATCATTGAATTGTCAGACTCGCGGATTTAACTTCCACGACAATTTCTCGATTTACAATTCCACTCAGTACATTAAAGGCTGATCAACGTTCTAGTTCTTTTATTCACTCAAAAACCACCGGAGGTTGTACAAGAGGTACAATAATTATATTTACAGTATCTACATGCATGTCAAGTTTAAGAATACGAAAAAATATATATTACAATTATAAACAAATATTTTGGTGATAAGTAATAATAATGACCCAGAAAGTAATTAGTAATTAAAGTACTGTATAATATAATATCGATATCTAGTATTCCTTCAGACCTTCCCTAATAAACTTGCATAAGTCAGACAATATTTGATAATTTTTACTTTTAAACAAATATTGCATTTTTATAATATTTGGGTTTAAATGAAATTTCTGTGGGATGTACATGTTTCTTATCTTATTAAAATATCTACATTCAAATAAAAAATGAAATTTATCTCCAATATTGTTATAACAGAATTGACATTTTCTTTTACTCCTTTCTACCTTATACCATCTCCCTTTCTCAATAGGTAACCTATGGTTACAAGTTCTAAATTTAGCCATAATAATTCTTAAATATTCTGGTAATATACTAGACTACATCAACTACATCACGTATTACGAGTTTCAATTCAGTTCATGTTCAATCTCCACATCATTGGTATTATATTATTTATTTATTCAGCGTTTACACAAAAAGAAAAAAACAAGGTCGAGCTGATTACAGAGAAAACTCATAACAATACGAAATATATGACAATCAAATGATTACATAGGAGAATCATAACAATACAAGACATATGACAATCAAATGATTACATAGGAGAATCATAACAATACAAGACATATGACAATCAAATGATTGCATAGAAGAATCATAACAATACAAGACATATGACAATCAAATGATTGCATAGAAGAATCATAACAATACAAGACATATGACAATCAAATGATTGCATAGAAGAATCATAACAATACAAGACATATGACAATCAAATGATTGCATAGAAGAATCATAACAATACAAGACATATGACAATCAAATGATTGCATAGAAGAATCATAACAATACAAGACATATGACAATCAAATGATTGCATAGAAGAATCATAACAATACAAGACATATGACAATCAAATGATTGCATAGAAGAATCATAACAATACAAGACATATGACAATCAAATGATTGCATAGAAGAATCATAACAATACAAGACATATGACAATCAAATGATTGCATAGAAGAATCATAACAATACAAGACATATGACAATCAAATGATTGCATAGAAGAATCATAACAATACAAGACATATGACAATCAAATGATTGCATAGAAGAATCATAACAATACAAGACATATGACAATCAAATGATTGCATAGAAGAATCATAACAATACAAGACATATGACAATCAAATACAAATTAGTTTGATACTCGTACCATAGATTATAAACCATAACTCAGTTTGGACCCCTCTCTCAGTCTGAGTGACTGTTTTATAAAGGAACTGTCAAATCTAGGATTAAGAAGATACTGTATTTTCTCTAAATTGTTTTTTAAATCAAATTCATGGAAAGAGTTACTTTTCTTGCACCCCAGGTAGAAAAATCCATAAAAAGAGAGGTGCAAGATATCTCCATCTTGCACCCCCCCCCCCCCTGTGCAAGATAGCCTACACGCCGTTTTTCCCGCAAAATTTTATCAACAAAATCAGAGGTGTATCGAAGGTTGAAATTGGTTTTAAATTGAAAAATTGTACTTTTTGATGCAAGAAATAGAATCAATCACTACTTGTAGTGCCAGATAAGGAAATCTCAACCCTCGTTCTAATATATTTGGTCCAGAACTCGGCAAGCCTCGTTCTGGACCAAATATATTAGAACTCGGGTTGAGATTTCACTATCTGGCACCACAATTGCAAGTTGAGATGTTTAAAGAGATGGTCTCTCGGTTCTGTATTATTTGGCACGATAGAAAAAAGTGCAGTTCATCCTCAATAGCGTTGCATGTTATCCAGAGTCTACTATCTCTAGGAATCGTTTTATATCTTCCAACTTCAATTGCTAAAGAATTATCACTTAGACGAAATTTTGTAAATAGCTGACGATAACGAAAATTATCAATTTTAAGATAGATCATAATCGATGATGTTCCGATTTATATCGAGAGACCGAAAGTGTCCTCAGAAATCAAATCTTGTGATATTTTAAATAGTTACGCTATTTTCTTGGCTGTCTGGAATATTAAAAAGAAGTCATTAGAATACAAAGATGCATGTATTAAAATAGTTATTGGGATTCAACATTAGAAAGAACCTTACAACAAACCGCAGACAGAGACTCTATATTCTATATGCTGAACTTCGGTGGTCAAGTGGTTTACAACACACACATTAAAGTATCTCTCATTGTCAAGGTTCAAATCCCACTCGAAACAAATCCAAGTATGAGACAGTTTTTCAGTTCGCTTGTCGAAAGAAGGTAATTTTATGCTGGAACTCCGGTTTTCTCGAACATCCTTAAACTGAACGTCTCGATATAAGTAAACTCTATTACTCCACTATTTATTATGTCTTTTGCATTCTATCTACTAGGGAAATTGAGAAAAAGTGGTCCGAGACACCTTAAACTCCATCATCATCATCATCATCATCATCATCATCATCATCATCATTATTATTATTATTATTATTATTATTATTACAAATCACACTACATTTTTGTAAATACTCCCTCACAAAGACTCTGTACAACATTAATCATTATGTCTCTTTCATTCTTCATGTACCTACTGGCTTGAAAGCGTTATTTGACCTGTCGGTCGCTGACCTTTTTTCCAATCCCATCCCTCATTGTTACACATTCAGTATATTGTATACAGCTTGCCGTTAAAACAATTTCTTAGAAAAGCCATGTCGCAAATAATATTTTCTTACTTGCATAATACAAGTGAAAAAATCTTGAATTTCAAGTTATAGATCTGCCGGTTATTGATGTACATGTATCTCAATCAGCATTTCAGACCACTATACAAACCACTGCGGTATTTCAGTTGGTAGAGTACTCGCTCCGTAAGTGGGAGGCCGTGGGTTCGATCCCCGGTCGAATCTGACCCAAGACTTTAAAGTGGGCAGTAACCGTTCTTTCGCCAAGTATTCGGCACTACGAAATGAATGTCACGGTTCTTTTGGATGGGAACTTAAAATAATAGAGGTCCTGTGTCACGGTGTGCTGTATAATGCCATCAGCGCAACGCATGCACAGACAAGAATTATGCACCTTCGCCTACAACTGGCGCCGTCTCGATATAGCTGAAATATTCTTTACTGGGACGTTAAACTCTCCTCAAACCATTATAAAGATTATAACCAGGGAATGGTGGAGATTGTATACCTCCGTTTTTGGTAACGGGATCAGACGTTTTAAAACTCCTCTAGGTCAGACCCCAGTGTGCACGTGAGAAAGATTGTCACTTCGTTTGCCGAATGTCGGTTGTTTTTTCCTGACACTCCGGTTTTCTCTGCCATTCCAGAACTGACCGCCTCGATATCAGTTAACCTGAGAAACTTTACTGTGGCGTAAAAATCTATTACTCACATGACTTCTTATATTAATACCTTAAAAATAACAACATAATGTCATGACAACGGTTCTAATTACACTATATTAATAAAACAAAAACAAAACTGAAAAAATACAGAAAATATACAGGAATTACAGGAATTTAAATTTAGGGAAAAGTTATTATTGAAAATACGAAGAATATATGCAGATTAGCACTTCACAATTTAAATATATTCTACCTGTTTTAAAGTAGTCGAAAATGTATACGTGAAAAAACAGAGTGTAAGATATTTTCTATTGTGGTTTAGTAGTACCTAGGTTTATAATGAGTGCTTTGTACTCAGAATTTTGGGTTGCCGTGCCCCAGGTGTGAATGACCGATCAGTTAGTGTAATGTTGTGACCTAGTGAGGAATTCTGTCAGAGTGACATTTAAAATCATGTCCGTATAGTGTAACATAATTAATTATTGATAAATGTATAATGAAGTTATTGACCTTAATTTGGTAATGCATCTAGATCAATTGAGACAATTGTAGCGGTTTGGGTAGCTCAGTTGGTAGAGTGTTCGCTCCGTAAACGGGAGGTCGTGGGTTCGAACCCCGACCGGGTCTGACCCAAGACTTGAAAAGTGGGTAGTGACTGTTCTTTCGCCATACATTCGGCATTACGAACTGAAAGTCACAGTTTTTTGGATGGGAACCTAAAATAAACAAGATCCGTGTCACGGTAGGCTTAGCACGATAAAGAACCCTGCTGTATAATGCCATCAGCGCAATGCACAGGAAAAATTGCTGCACCTTCGCCTATAGCTGGCGACGATTCGATATAAGTGCAATATTCTTTACTGGGACGTTAAATGCCATTACTCAACTCGTTTAAGACAATTGTAGCGGTTTGAGTAGCTCAGTTGATAGAGCTCCCGCCTATAGTGCGGGAGACCCCAGGTTCGATTCCCGGTCCGACCCTGCATTTTTAACTTTTGTTATGGTCATATGAATTTAGGTGATATTTCCGAAATAAGACTAGGGAAACTGAAAATTATTTGTCTTGGTAGCTCAGTCATACAGCACTCCCCTATGGTGGGGAGGTCCCGGGTTAAATCCCCTGTCCAACCTTGTATGTTCGAACCCACGACCTTACACAAACGAAGCGAGCACTCTAGCACTGAGCTACCGTTGTGGTTGTGAACTTAATGGAGAGGTGGCGCTTATATTGAGGATCCTTTTGTTTACATTATGAACTAAAGGGAATTAAACGGTGGATATATTGAAATGGTGGTTTAAATACCAGGATTTCCTTTATTGTCAGGTTGTTTCATATACAGGTGGACGCTTAAGCAGGTTTTACTGTGTAGACAGGTGGTCTTAAAAAAGGAGAATGCTGTGGTAGGTTTTGCAGACGGTTTGTATAAAGACGTGGTCGCTATAGCAGGTTTTAGTGTATAAACAAATGTTCTTTACATAGGGGTGATCGAAGATTTTAATATATATGTATATGGTCTTATTATAGAGATCATCGCTATGGCAGGTCTTTCTATACAGACAGGTGGTCTTTATATAGAGGTGCTAACTATATTAAGTTATGTCATATAATATGGTGATTATTGTTATGCTGGAATATCTTGCACTCAAATTTTGGTTGCCGTGCCCCAGGTGTGAATGACCGTTAAGTCAGTGTCACTGTAAATGTTAAATTAACCTAGAGTGGAATTTTGTATAAATGAAAATTAGACTATCAAACGCAAAAATTAAATATTAGTTTAAGGTTTTGACATGTATATCAGATGTACTTACTCGCCTCAAATATTTTAGAGTTAAAATTGTACTCGGTGGCCGAGTTGTCTAAAGAGCCGGCTTACGGCTCACAGCGGCTTCTGTCGCCTAGAATTTATTCCAACTCGGAACAACTTGAAGTTTGTCACTTCGCTTGCAGGGGGTCAGTGGCTGTCTCCGGACACTCCAGTTTCCTCCAAAATCCCTGAACTGAATGCTTGTGTATAACTGAAAAAAATAATATCTTGCTCTTAAGCTTTACATAAAACACCATCAATCCAATTGACTCATATGAGTAGTTCCAACAGAACTGAAGTTAATAACCTGTTTTAGTCTGCATCTATTGCCTTGTTACCATTGGTTAAATTTTTATCGGAATAGTTTAATTTTATTT